>JAODAL010016154.1:0-81580 GCA_025379985.1 Phyllomedusa bahiana
TTTCCAAAGTGATCTAAAAAAAAGCTGGCCTGCCCAAAGTGAAAAAAAACTATCTAAAAATTTTTCGTAATAAAAGGTTTTTTTAGCCCCTTTTTTAAATTTACCTGGGGTGACTACAAAATTCGTATTCACTTTTAAGTGAAAGGGTCCCCTAAAGAAAAAAGCTGTAGTGCGTCAAAGAAAAAAAAACACGTATCTGAATGTATTGGGATAATAATAGTTTTTTTTTTGGCACCTATAAAATTCCCCTGTGGAAAACTCCCAAAATTGCTGGATTAAAAATTTAACTGAAAGGGTGGCTCTATCAACAAATCGGGACTGGCAAAAGTGAAAAAAACACTATATCTTATTGTATTCGGAAAATAAAAGGTATTTTTTGGCACCTATCAATTCCCCTTTGGGGTAACTACACAATTGCTGGATTCAAATTTAACTGCAAGGGCTCTATCAACAAATCTGGACTGGGCAAAATGCAAAAAACAGTATTTTAAATGTTTTTGGGATAAAAAAAGGTTTTTTTGGCACCTACAATTCCCCGTGGTAACTAAACCAATTGCTGGATTAAAATTTAAAAACGCAAGGGGGCTCTATCAACAAATCGGGACGGGGAAAAAGTGCAAAAAAACGTATCTGTAATGTATTCGGTAATAAAAGGATTTTTTTTGGCACCTATTTTTCACGTGTGGTAACTACAAAATTTTTCTGGATTAAAATTTTAACTGCAAGGTGCTCTATCAAAAAATCTGGACGGGCAAAAAGTGCAAAAAACATTCTGTAGTGTATTCGGTTTAAAAAAGGTTTTTTTTGGCACCTATCATTCCCTGGGTAATACACAATTGCTGGTTCAATTTTTAACTGAAAGGGTGGCTCTATCAAAATCGGACGGACAAAAGGCAAAAAAACACGTACGTAAAGTATTAATAATAAAAGGTATTTTTGGCACTATCAATTACCTGGGGTAACTACCAATTGCGGTTCAAATTTAACTCAAGGTGGTTTTTATCAACAAATCGGGACTGGGAAAAATGCAAAAAAACGTACGTAATGTATTCGGATAAAAAAAGTTTTTTTTTTGCCACCTATCAACCTGTGCTGACAAAAATTTTGCTGGATTCTAATTTAACTGCAAGGGATATATAAAAAAGGTGGAATGGGCAAAATTGAAAATAAACACCTGCTGAAATGTATACTATAATTAAAGTGGGGTTTTGCCCCTAACAAAGAGACCTGCAGTTGTAGAAAAGATGTGTATCCTAATAAAGTTAGGCTGCCCAAATTTTCCGGGAAATATTCAATAAAAAACTTTTTAATAATAAAGCTTTGCAGTGCAATATCACACTAATCTTGGTGAACTTTATCCAGTTTCTTTATAGAGCTCTCTTGTTCCCCCAAAAGGGGGCCCCCCCCTCCGCTCCCCCGTGACTTTTAGGGGTAGATGCTCCTTTAAAAATCCTACCTAACCAAAATCTTCCCATCTCTAATCTAACAAGTTGTAAGATACAGCAACAGTAAGCTTTCTATTTGGGACAGAGACGCCGCTTTTCCCCTACGTTGTCAAACCTGCACCTGCCCAATGTCCCGCCTCCCCCTCCCCCACCACCACCACATCTCAGCCTCCACAATAGCTCCATCTACCACTTTTAGGAAACAGGGGTGTCACGCAGTTTCAACCCCTGGCTTCCCTCGGCGAACAAAGTCACACGGGGAGGAACTGCTCCGCTCAGCAGCAAAGAAATCGATTTTGGGGTTTTCTCCCGCCAACTGAAAAATCGGAACCCATGGTGATGGAAATGGGGGGAACTGGGTCCCGCTGACCGAGGGGGGAGGGTCCATGCACCCTGTTTTGCGCACGTGTTCAATCTGGTTGTGAAAAGGTTTCCCCTGAAGTCTTCCACCGATCTTCAAAACATTCTGAAAAGGGCCAGGAAACTGTGCATCCCTTTTATCCTTTCGTACAAAGCCGGGAAACCCTCCTCAAATTTGCACGGCAGAACGGCCTCCCCAACACACTCTGATATGCATGTTTCCCCCGCGGAATTCCAGCCGCACATGTTGGACCGACTGTATGAACGAGAAAGGCCTTTAAACGATTTTTTGTGATCCAGGCAACAGAAGTACTCCCCTGGGAACTTTGAGTCACCCAGTGCGTCAGGGGTGACCCCTCCGTTTTTGAGGCCATTCGGGAGGCGACGTTATTGTCACCCGCCAGGACTAGGGGATGAATAACGCATTCCACTGTTCATGTCCGGAACAGATGCAAAAAACCCTTCTGGGCAGGGACTGAGACTGGCGACTACATTCCGGGCCACATGGTCCGGGGGGACTGAAATGGAGGAGGGGGAGGGGGGCTGGAGCAGAAGCATTGTCGGTGAAATGAGGGGAATTTTCCCTCCCCAGGTAAAGAGAGGGGAGCAGGACAGCTGGAGGGGGTGGATGGAGATGGGGAAGATGAGCAATGCCCCCCCAAGCACCGGGGCAGATACAGTGGAAATGGGGGGCAGGACCCCCTGGGAGTAAATTTTCCCAGATGGCCCGGCAGCATGCTTATTTCCTGGCTAGTGACAGCCAAAGTCGCATCCGGCAGGGGATGTTTCGGGCCTCCACCCTTTTGGGCCCCCTCCTACCGGTCCAAAAGGGGACCCTTTTTTTCCCAGCTATTGAGAGGGAAACAAACTCAAATACATAGGGAAAAACCCTCCGAAATCTTTGGCCCTGTATGTGGGGCATCGTCCCTCCTCGACGGGCTGACCGGGGGGTTCCTCAGCGCTCACGTACTACTGCCGCCTGCTGGGGTAAGGGTGGGGGGTGGGAGCTGACCACTCCATCATATAACCTAAGTCTGGTCACTAGGGCGTTTCCCTTCCCCCGCCTAGTGAGGAGGCATCCCCAGCAGCAGCAGCCCTGGAGCCCCCTGAACCAACGGGTTGGGGCCCTATTGGGAAACCACTCTGCCACCTCAGTTAAAGATCCGCTGGACTACGGGCACCCAAAACGGATGTGTGGCCGAATTTGCCGGTTTGCAGCGGAGAAGCTGTCCTGCCCGGCCAGTATTGGCATCATAGCGGGTGTTCAGTGCGGCGGGGGGCCCCGTTTACCCAAGGGGGGAAACCGCTTGTCCACAGGAAATTGGGGAAAGACTGACCTTTTTTCAAGAGAATTGGGGTGGATGGCCAGGATTTCCCCACACCAATGCCTTAGCGTCATCTGGGTTCAAATACCTCCTCAGCCCCTATTCTGATGCCCCCACCCGCCCCAGCCCCCACATCTGCGACATTTCTCCCTCTGCCTCCACCATCTTTACCAAGGGGTTTGGATTGCCCCCCCACCTCAACACTCGCCCTTGTACCACTCAGACCTCATGCGGGTGCTGTGTTGTGTTGCCTGAATCCACACTGTGCATTGTGCCACTGTCTGACCTCATGCTGCTGCTGTGGCTGCGCCATGTCCTCCCACTGTGTATTGTGCCAAGCCTGACCTCAAGCTGCTGCCGCCCCCGACCTCGCCTCAGTCATTGTGCCCCTTGTGGCTTCCTCCGTTTTTCCACCCCAGAATGTCATTGTGCCCCCCTTGACCCCAATGCTGCTCTGTGACTCCTGCCTTGCCCCCTCCCCACCTTTCCCCTTTAGCCCACTGCCCGATCATGCTGCTGCCGCCGGACCTCCGCTTCTCTTGTGCCTTCGTGGTTCCTCCCTTTTTTCCCACCTCCAGAATGCATTTTGGCCCGCCCATTCATACGCTGCTGCCGGACCTCCACACTGTGGGGGATTTTGCCACTCTGTGGCCTAATACGTTTCCGCCCCAGAATGTCATTGTGCCACTGCGAATTTAACTGCTGCCGCCCGTGACCTCCACACTGTGTGATTTTGCCACTCTGGGGGCCTAATACTGGGTTTTCCCCCCCAGAATGCATTGTGCCACTGCCTGATCTCATCTGCGCCGGGGCCATACCTCCACCTGTGATTGTGCCCCCTGTGGCCTAAAACGTTTAGCCCCTCCCGAATGTCATTGTGCCACTGCCTGTCTCATACTGCTGCCGCCGTGACCTCCACACTGTGTATTGTCCACTCTGTGGCCTAATACTGTTTACCCCTCAGAATGTCATTTGCCTGCCTGTCTATCTGCTGCTGTTTTGGGGCCTCCACACTGTATCATTGTGCCCCTCTGTGGCTAATATTTTTTGCCGCCTCCAGAATACATTGTGCCACTGCCTGTTCATGCTGCTCGTCGTGACCTCCACACTGTACATTGTGTCACTCTGTGGCCTAATACTGTTTTTCCGCCTCCAAAATGTCATTTTTTCCCCCTGCCGACCTCATACTGCTGCCGCCGTACTCTCAGTCATTGTGCCCTCTGTGGCTTCCTCTGTTTTGCCCCCTCCAAATGTTTTTGTGCCACGCCTGACCTCATGCGCTGTGGCTGCCGCCGTCACCCCAACTCTGCACTAATGTTGCCCCTGAGCTCTCAGCTTGTTTTTTTCCCGCTTTCACTGGCATGACTTTATCAGGCTACATTTCCGCTTTAGTTTTTTGGGCAGTTTTTCCCCCCTTTAAGTGCCCAGGGAATTTTTTTAGGAAGCGATTCTAAGGCGGGGGGAGTCATCGGTGTCATACTAAAAAAACAACATTGAAAGAAGACCAAACCAAGCCCCTCTCATAAATTTAGCATGGCACAATGTTTACAGCCCTGCAGGCTCTGTGGAACTGGGAAATAGCTGCTTTTTAACGCGATTCGGCCGAATTAATTTGGAAAGAAACGAAATTTTTTGGGAAAAAAGGCGAAGTGACCGAATCGAATTTTTGATCTCTATCTGTGAGCCTTCCTCAGTCAGCTCTTTCACAGATTTACAGTTCTCATAGTAAAGAAAGCTTTTCTCTTGTGTCGCTTGAATCCTTTTTTTCCAGATGAAGGGAATGTCCCTTTCTCTTTTGAAGGATTTACATGAAATAGGCATATCACCATACTTTTGGTAGAAACCATTTATAGAAAAACAAAGTTAAAAGCAAATTTTATCTACTGCTTTTGCACACCTTCTTCCCTAGTTACCCACCACCCACCTCATTCTGCTCTTATAGGCTCCAACAGTAGTCAGGATGGTGCACTACAGTTTACAAACCTCATGCACTCATGTGTCTCTAACGGGATCAGCTAGGAATAGTAGAGCTGTTCTGACAATCACTGTTATAGAACCAACCACAGCCTAACCAGGAAGTGTGACTCTGGATCTGGCTGTGGCTCTGTGAAACAGCATGGTGACACAACCTCTTTATTCCCTGAGTTAAAATGCAAAATGTTTCTCCTTTTTTTCCCAAGTGAATGGTGCAGGCATGGATTGTACAACTGACAAAATGGCCTTGGATCCTGGTGCCACTTACACATTGTTTGTATAACATTATAAGGATATGTATTTATTTATACAACACTTATTTATACATTTTTCAAAAAGCAAGACAGCAGGATGTAACAAATGTATTTTCCACCAACTTAGATAAAAAAAAAGAATAACTGAAGTGGCTACAAAATACATTTGTCAGACTTTCCTTAAATCATCAGCTTGTTTCAGCACAAATTTATGAGTTTATTCATTGCTGTGCATAGATCATAATAACAAACTGCAATGTTTCCATCATATAATTTGCTGTTTATTATTGCTTTAGACATAAAAGTTTTTCAAATTTTTTTTTAATCTACCTCATGGAGAACAGGTAATGCTTCAAGAGTTTTGTTATGGACATAAAAGGTCAGTGGAAAGGTTAAATTTAGTTGTTTGTTCATTGTTGGGCTTATGCATTTTGTTTATCCTTTTAGCCTTTGTTCCTGATATGATTAGGCAACATTTTGTCTCAGTCATCCCTGTTGCTAAGGTAATATTGTATCATTCTTAGTCTATCGGCTCAGAAAACCTTTACACACATATATATATATTGCTCTGGTTTTTCTATTCAGTTCTTTTTGTCAGTTGCTGAAAATCAACCCACGCTCAACATTTACTGAGTTTATTATGCAAGTTTAAGACTTAATTTAGGGCATAGTTACATGGTTACACATATAGTCGCATAGCAGAGAAAGTTGAAATAAGACATTGGTCCATCAAGTACAAACTATAATCCTATTGTGTTGATCCAGGACAAAATACAAAAATCAAGCAGATAACAATTGCCACATACTTGAGGAAAAAATCCTTTATGACTGGCAATAAGATTAATTCTGCAGATTAACACCCCATTGCCAGATACCTCAGACACAGCACGTATTATTATAATATTTAAGAAATGCATATAGTCCCCTCTTAAATTTGTTCAATGATTCTGTGTCAAACTCAAACAATACTCATAAGCCCCTTATTTTTTCGCAGTTGTTAAATAAACTACATGAAATTTTCCAGCATTCTAATTTTATGCACCAACCTTTTACTTGGTGCAGTATCAAACACCTTTGAATCGTCTAAATATATAACGTTGACACTCTTAGGGTAAGCCCACATGACATGGTTTTCAGAAGGCTTTTGGATTTAAAAACTATATGAAAACCGCATAATGGGTGCTAGAAGTGGAAAGGACCAAAGCGGTCTAATTAACAGTACAAATATATCCACCGCACACTGTAGTAAATCCTCAAAGGGAAATCTCCATTTATTTACAAGTTGCATGGATCATAAACAAAATTATTGCACTAATCCAAAAATAATACTCAATGTATGTTTTACATAAGTCACCATTAAGGCATACAAAGAACCCAAATGTCAGTAACAAACTAAGTTTCGGCAATTGCCTTTATCAAGTGACATCTGTGAAAATAAAAGAATAAATATAATGATGTACTAAATATGGTGGGTAACGAAGGTGAAAGAAGGGAAAAAGAAGGGGGAAAAAGGGGGGAAAAAGGGGGAAAAAGAGGGAAGAGGCAAAATAAAAAATAGAAACATAAGTAGATGATGGGGAAAGGATATATAAGGAAATAAAATGAGAAAAAATAGTAGAGAAACTGGAAGGATAAAGTCCAATGTCTTACCAATTACATAGAGGCAGATGAAAATGGATATGATATTGCAGCATAGCAAAGAAAATAGTCAGCTGCGAAGGAAAAGCAATCAGTGAGTCAAAGTAATGGTGTGAATAGAACAGTGAGGAATAATAAATAATAGTACCATACCACGTGATGCAAAGAGTCCTTGAGGCAGCTATCAGGTATGCTGTCATGGAGGGGCTATAGGTAATTTGAAGGTATAATGATAAATATGGATGCAGTTGTAGAATAAGAGGTAAAGAGAAGAAATAATAGTTACCAAGAGCAATGGGAGGTGGACAGGAGCATTTGTAGGGTAGCGAGTAGTGCCGACAACCGCTCGTGGTGCGGGGCGGCCGGAAAAAGATGCCCACGCATGCACGGAAGAGGCCGTGCCTGCGTGGTAGAAGGAGAGAGTACAGTAAGGGCAGTACTGGCAAGAGCTAGTAACTGCGCATGCACTGAGTACGGCGCACGCGCAATAAGGAGAGACAGAGGCCGATAGTAGAGATGCAGCTGTTAATTTGATGTAGAATGAAAAATAAAGAATAAAGAGGAAAGGAAAAAAAATTGAAAAATAGAGAAATGGTGAGAAATGGATAAGGGTAAGAAAGAAAAGGAACATAAATAGGAATGACAGAGAAGAGGGTGAGGTAACAGAATGATAGAATAGAGCAAACAAACAACAGAAAATGGCAAAAATGGGTAATGAACTGAAAAAGGAAATAGATAATGACCATAAAATGAGTTATGAACCGAGAAGAAAAATGGAGAAACAAATTAAGGAGTATATATAAAGGCATTACGAAAGTGAATAAAATAAAGGAAGTAAAAGTGTTACCTCTTGTGAATGTCAATTATTTGATCTGAAAAGCGAACAGATGGACATCAAAGTTGTGAAATAAATACAAGAATGTCAACAATAAGTACAAAGATATCTAACAAAGAGCATCTAGCAAGATTACTATAGGGCTGATATCATAAAGTCTACAAGAAAATTATATATTAATATTTCAAGTCATATTCACGATTTAAACCAGCCACTTCAAGCGTACATAACATATGAATCCAAAATCGTTCCCTCCTTAAGAGAGTGGCGATGCGGTTTCCTCCTCTCCGCCACATTGGAATTTGTTCAGTCCCCTGAAACCTTAATTGAGATGGATTAGGATTGTGTTGTTGGAAGTGGTCTGGAATGGGCAACAAAGTTTCTTTACAGCGGATGGTAGACTTGTTTTTCGAAATGTGGTCTTTTATGACCTGTGTTGTCTGGCCTACATAAACAAGGCACACTGACATTTTAACAGGTAGACAACTAAATTGGAGCGGCAGGTATAAAAACCTTTAATAGGAAAAAGCCCTCCAGTTTGAGGATGAGTGAAAAAATCTTCATTGGTCACTGATGAGCATTGAGTGCATTCCAAGCAAGGGAAGGTACCACGTTTAGGAGTAGAGAAAGTCATATGTCTTGTAGTCGTGCAGAGTGAACCGAAATCTGCCCTGACCAAATGATCACGGAGATTTCTGGCCCTTTTGTAGCATTGAAGTGGAGGGTTTTGGAACTCCCCTATTTGTGGGTATGATCGTGATAAGGCTGTCCAGTGCTTGCGAATAGTTTGGTGAATCTTAGAGGTAAATGGATGGTACTTCAGGATCAATGGAATACGTTGTGTGATAGCTTCCTGTTTTGATCTGTCCGCAGTCTCGGTAGTGTTGTCGGTGGTCGAGGAAAGCAGATTTTGTCTAAGTAAGTGTTGGGGGTAACCATGTTTCTGGAAACGTTGCATTATTTCCTGTAATCTGATGTCACGGATGTCGGGATTTTGGGACTATACGATGTACGCGGCCGTATTGAGATCAGGGTAACGATATTTTGGTATTGGGTGCATGATTGCTTTAGTAGTGTAACAAGCTGTTACATCAGTTGGTTTTTTGTACAGGTCTGAGCTAAGATTCCCTAATGGGTCTGATGAGATGATGGTGTCTAAAAAATTTATATTTTTGATACTGTGAAGGATGGTAAAATGCAGGTCGGGGAGGACCGAATTAACGTAAGAGTGGAAGCTGAGTAGAAAAGGAAGTGTACCTGTCCAGATGCAGAATATATCATCTATGTAACGTAATCAGTTCTTAGAATGTTGTACGTATAGAGGATGGTTGTAAATGTGATCAAGCTCAAACACAATATTAGTATAAGGGGGCGCCAGGTTGCTCCCCATTGCTGTGCCCTTGCTTTGCATGTAAAATTGATCCCCAAAAAGAAAAAAAGTTATTATGGAGGATCAGAGATGACAAGTTTAAACAGAATTGTTTGGCTTCTGGTTGGAAGGTATGTAGATCTAAAAACCTATTTACTGTATCGATACCGAGTACGTGGTCAATAGAAGTGTGTAGGCTGGTAACGTCACACGTAACCAAAAAGTGAGGGTCAGGTATGGGAGAAATGGAATGAATTTTCTCAAAAAAAATGCCTGCATCTAGGAGAAATGATTGTGTAGATCTCACTAGTGGTATAAGGATTTTCTCTAGAAAAATTGCAAGTGGTGCATGGATAGAGTCAGTGGATGCAACTATGGGCCGACCCGGGGGTTTAACAGGATCTTTTTGGATTTTAGGTGATATATAGAAAACTGGTGTAATTGGATGGTGGTTAATCAAAAAGTCTGCTGTACGTCTGTCAATTATGTGAGATGCCGTATAATGTTAAATAGTGTCCTTAATGATGGCACTGATAGTAGAGGTGGGGTCCTTGTCTATTTGTCTATATGTCTCAATGTCAGATTATTGATGTTCGATTCCTTCTAGATACATCTTTTTATCCATGACTACAATCACTCCGCCTTTTTAAGCTGGTTTAATGATAATGTCTTGAGATTTACAAGGTCATTTAATGCCCAATATTCTGCAGGTGTAAGGTTGGAGCGATATGTGTTGTAAAAGTAGCAAGGTCTTGTTGAACCAAATTAATGAAGGTTTCCACTGGATGATATCGTGTGGGTGGATTATTATTAGATTTTTGTCTGAGGTTAAAGTTAGAAATAGAGAATACGAGTTGATTCTTGTGGATTTTGTGCTAGTATCTTGTCTGGTATGTCATTGAAATGTACTTTAAGTCAGAATAATCGGAAGAAGCGTTGGAGGTGTTCTTCTAAGGTAAAAGTGTCAAATGTTGATGTGGGACAAAAAATAGTACCTTACTAAGTAATGACAATTCAGCGGATGTGAGGTTACATGATGAAATATTATAGACTAATGATAACTCACCTGTGACCGTGTCAGTACACGAGGTGGTGGTCCTTCACCTCCCCCCCTACATATTGGTCGTTTTGTTAAGTTCATCATGGTCGTCATCCGCATCCTCTCCCTAAAAAAGGCGGTCTAGATGTAGCTGTACATCAGTCACTGTCTGAACCAGAAGAGATGTTATATCTAGCAATGTGGTTGAAGGGAGAACGGGAGTAAGTGGATGATTAGTCTTGCCACTTGTAAACCGAGTCGTTGAGGTAGTCCTCGGTATCGCAAATGAATTTGCTCCATTTCTTTTGTTTGTTTCTTGACCTAAACACAGAGATAGTCTTGTTCACTTTGTCTTTTAATGTGGTCCACTCTTCTAATGAAATTGAAGAGCTGAGTTGTTGTTCAATACTTTAAATTTTCTTAGCTGACTCTGAGTTTGGCTTGTAAGGTTTCTACAGTTAGTAGAATTAATCAAAGGAACACTTATTGAGTATATTTTTAAATTTAGTGCAATAATCGGGGTCGTCAGAAAATATTGTTGGTCTCAAGTGGCTACGAAGGTACCTTGGGATACTTTGGACTTTGTGATACTCAGTTAAAGTAGCAGCATGGAGTTCATATGCAGTGAACTTTCTTAGTTCTTTTTCATAATCCCTCGTTCTTAATTCAGAAGGCGAAATATGAAGGAAGATATCTTAGAGTTGGAAATGATCCTTTCTGCCTCTATAATTTTATATATATTTTATAAACACCTCGGACATCATTAGTAAGGGAGATTAAATGGAGGATACGAAAAACCAAAGAAAACAGGACATAGATAAATAAATGGTCACACACACCTATAGGATATAAGGCATAATGGGTGCTAGAAGTGGAAAGGACCAAAGCGGTCTGATTAACAGTACAAATATATCCACCGCACACCGTAGTAAATGCTCAAAGGGAAAAAGGAGGAGAAAAAAAAGAGGAAAAAAGGGGGTGAAGGGACAAAAATTCATAGATGTCACTTGATAAAGGCAATCGCCGAAACGTCGTTTGTTACCGGCATCTGGGTTCTTTGTAAGCCTTAATGGTGACTTATGTAAAACATACATTGAGTATTATTTTTGGGTTAGTGCAATAATTTTGTATATGATCCATGCCTCTTGTAAATAAATGAAGATTTTCCTTTGAGCATTTATTACGGTGTGCGGTGGATATAATTGTACTGTTAATCAGACCGCTATCCTATAGATGTGAATGACCATTTATTTATCTATGAAAAGTATTTAATTACAGGCTAATTTTTGCGGTTTATTTCGGTTGAGTAGGTATCTAATACATGCAGTGTTTTTTTGTGTATGTAATATATGCACAATAACTTTTTATAAATATTTTTAATAACTTTTTGTTAAATATTTATTTATTTTTTATTTATTTTTTTAACTTTTCTTTAATCCCATTAAGGGATAGCTATTTAACACTTTTTTTTTTTTTTTTAAATACACTTAGCAATGTATAAGCATATTCATGTATGCTTATACATTACTATCACGGACGCTCAGCGAGCGGGAGGTGGATCCTCTAGTTACCACGAGGAGTTGGCGTACCTTACGCCTGGGAGCGGAGTCTATGGGGCCCCTTGTATTCACCGGAGCCCGCCGCAAGGCAGGACGGACTTTGCCGCAGGGAATCCCCCAGGTCGCTACCCTCGACGTAGGACCCAGTGGTGACAGCCTAAACTTGGTAGAGTAGACTCAGTAACCGGAGCGTAGAACCGGAGCTGGGCAGAAGCAGACGTGGCAGATGCAGAGCGGCGCGATAATCATAGATGATAAACGTAGGCAGGAACAGGAACGCAGATGGAGCGGACAAGGTAGTCGCTAGAGAGTACAAGGACGTCACTAGGGAACAGACACCAACAACTGGGCGCGGGGAAAAGGAAACAGCATCCTTAAAAAGCTACTGCAAGGAATTGATTGGAGGAGCACAATTACATGTTGCGCGCTGGTCCTTTAACTCCAGGGAACTGTCATGTGCGCACCCCTAGTGGGGAGGAAGATGCAGAGCAGCGCAGCTACTGAGGGAGCAGGTGAGCACGGGAGAGGCAAGAGCTGGGAGCGAACAGCAGCCCTGGGCGCAGCGTAGGGACGACCAGCAGCCGGGTAACGGACATGCCTGCGGCCTGGGAGACGGGCTGCAGCACGAGCCGTTACAGTACCCTCCCCCCCCCCCTTAGGGCCCCTCCCACCTCGGGACCAAAGCATGTGAAATCATTGGATGAGCTTAGGAGCATTGAAATTTTCTTGAAGTTCCCAGGATCTTTCTTCAAGGCCGAAGCCCTTCCAATCAATGAGATAATAGCTTTTACCTCTAGAGCGCTTCATATCCAAGATCTCGATCACCTTATAGGTATCTTCGGTAGTGAAAGGTGTGGCAGGGGAAATCCTCTTGTGCGAGTACCGATTGAGAATCAGAGGCTTCAGGAGAAATACTTGAAACGAATTGGGATACAAAGGGTGGGGTGTAGACAGAGTTTGTAGGATACCGGGTTGATCCGTTGTAGGATGGAGAAAGGACCGAGGTAAAGTGGAGCAGACTTTAGGCTTGGTACTTGGAGCCGGATATGCTTGGAGGAGAGCCAAACTTTATCTCCAGGCTGGAAAACGTGAGGTGCTCTACGTCAGCCTTTTTCTTAAATTGGGCAGAAGCTTAAAGCAGGTTTTGACGGACAAGGTGACAGATTTGTAGGAAGTCACGCACTTGGGCATTGGCTGCTGGAACTTCTGAAGAAATTGAGAGTGGCAGAGGAAGAAGAGGATGCTGCCCGAACACCACGTAAAAAGGAGACTTCCCGGAGGATTCGCTAGGATGGTTATTGTATGCGAACTCAGCCCAGGGTAGTAGAGACACCCAGTCATCTTGCAGAGCGGAGGCAAATTGGCGCAGATAACCATTGGCGCAGATAGGCCGACGAGAAGTCCAGTTTAATTTGCAGAAGGGAACAGAAGGCACACCAGAAACGAAAGGTGAACTGTACTCCCCTATCCAAAACGATGTTAGCAGGCATCCCGTGCAGACGAAAGATGTGTTTCAACAACAGGGTGGCCAACTGCGGAGCTGATGGAAGACCTGGCAGCAGCATGAAATGTGCCATTTTGGAAAAACAGTCTACCACGACCCAGATAACTGAACACCCATCAGAGGATGGAAGGTCCGTCACGAAGTCCATCGCGATGTGGGTCCAAGGTGCTTCTTGTACTGGGAAAGGTAACAGGAAACCAGCAGGTCCCAGCCAGGAGTTCTTATTTTGTGCGCAGTTGGGACAAGCGGCCACAAAGTCTTTAATGTCCTGCACAAGGGAGGGCCACCAGTAATGCCGGGCTATCAGATCAAGGGACTTGTGGTATCCCGTGTGACCGGCAATCCGAGATGTGTGACCCCAAGACAAAACTCGCCTCCTTAGCGCGGAGCGCACAAAGGTCCTACCGGGAGTGATCTGGCGCAGCCTTATGCACGCAAGGACGAGACGGTCAGGAGAAAAGAGAAATTGGGGATCTGGTGCAGAATCGGCGGCATCCGAGGCTCTGGATAATGCGGGAGAAGATTTGAAGCGGGAGAAGATTAAGGACCAATGGCCGTGACGAGGATTCAGGCGACGAGCTTCTGCAGGTACAGGAGATTTTTATGGTCTGTATAGATGGTAATAGGATGAAGGGCACCCTCCAAAAGATGTCGCCATTCCTCGAAAAGCCAGTTTAATAGCCAGATGTTCTTCTCAGCTGGAGAAAAGGTACGAGAGAAAAACCCACAGGAAACAAACTTGTCTTTGGAAGACTTCTGAAGAAGAACAGCCCCGGCACTGACTGAGGAAGCATCAACTTTAAGGTAGAAAGCTTTTTCAATATCCAGAGGATGGAGTACTGGGGCAGAAGCGAAGGCATATTTCAGTCGGGTAAAAGCTTCTTCTGCTTTCGGAGGTCCATAGGCGAGGATTACTACCCTTCTTGGTGAGAGAGACGATAGGCGCCACAAGAGTAGAAAAGTGTGGGATGAATTGGCGATAATAGTTTGCAAAGCCAATAAAGCGCTGGATAGCCCGTAGGCCGATGGGACGTCGGCCTACGTCCCATCGGCACAGCTGACAGCTTCTCTGGGTCCATCTGGAGACCTTGCGAAAAGACAATGTATCCCAGGAAAGGCAAACTGCAGTGCTCGAACAAACACTTCTCCAGTTTGGTGTAGAGGTGGTTGCGCCGAAGGCGGGTGAGGACCTGACGGACATGAGACCGATGAGACTCGAGATCCGGGGAGTAGATCAGAATGTCGTCTAGGTAGACCAGAACACAGTCATATAGCAGATCATGAAAGATGTTGTTTATAGGGATGAGCGATTATAATCGACAAAGTTGAAATCGGCACGGTGATCGGAAATTTCCGATCACGCGATATTTTAGATGAGAATCTGCGCATAATCTATTACTATCGCGACATTTTCGGCGAACACAAACAGACAGGCAGGCTGGCTTTTGAACGAAGAGTGTATATTGTGCAGCCCTGACTCTGCTTTTAACCTGCATTGAAATGGCTTTTTTTTTACCAGTTTTTGGCCAGCACACCTCGCAATTGAGGTGAAATAGCACCTTTTATTTTCTGCAGTGCAGTTCTGTTCAAAGACCCACCTTGTACTTATATTAGGATAAAGAAATGTGCTAGTAAGTGCAGGTGAATTTCATAGGTGCAAAACCCACCTTTTATTATCCGTATAACTTTTAAATAGGTGTTTTTCACTCTGGCGCAGCCCAGTTTTGTTCAAAGTCCTAAATTGTACTTATATTAGGATACAGAAATTTGCTAGTAACTGCAGGTGTATTTCATAGGTGCAAAACTCACCTTTTATAATCCGTATAAATTTTAAATAGGTGGTTTTCACTTTGGCGCAGCCCAGTTTTGTTCAAAGAGGCACCTTGTACTTGAATTTGAATACAGAGATTTTGTGGTAACTGCTGTTGTATTTCATTGGTGCAAAACCCACCTTTTCTTATCCGTATAACTTTTAAATAGCTGTATTGCACTTTGGTTCGCCCCAGTTTTTTTCAAATAGCCACCTTGTACTTAAATTTGGATACAGAAATTTTGTAATTACTGTTGGTGTATTTCATTGGTCCAAAAACCACCGTTTGTTATCCGTATAACTTTTTTTTCAAATAGCCACGTTGTACGCCAATTTTGTAACTTCTGAATAGTTTTATTGGGCTCGGTGAATCTCAGTTTGGCGCAGATAGCGCACTTGTATGATATTTTTTTAAAAACTATCAATTCCTAGTCCTACTGGGCAGTTGTAAATCCCTGGGACTGAAGGAAGAACACTGTTGATTTTGTCTTACGGTTCTTCCACCAGACCGCATTTCACAGGTATTCGCTAGAAACAATTCAGTTTCTAATCCTAGTTGGCTGTAGGAAATTAGAGGGATTTAAGAATAGCTGTGATTTGCCGTCTTTCAATAAGAGACTGTCAAAAACTCTTTCATACCTTCTTAAATTTTTATCTTTCTGAACATGGAACGAAATGCAGGTGGTAAGCGAGCAACGGGGGGGGTAGCACATGGAGGTAGAGGTACGAGAGAAGGTGCCCCTTCCAGTGCTGGGGACAACACGCAAGCCAGGGGATCATCGGTTGCAGGACCATCAGGCCTGTCATCGCTGGGTCAGGGCCCTGTAAATCTCAGTAATGAACAGCGTCGCCAATCTGTTCTTCAGTGGTTAATGCAACCTGCATCCAGCAGTCTTACCTCCTCGTCCTCCCAGTCCTGGACACAAATGTCGTCATCATCATCGTCAGCATCCGTCCAACATGAAGCAAAGGCAGCCCAAATGTCAACTCGTGTACCCACCACTGTGGATAATCCATTTTCTGAAGACCTCTTTGATGACAAAATGCAGTTGGGGTCAGAAGGCATTTCAAAAGATCAAGAGGCCAAAGAGGATGATTTTGTCTGCTCTGACGCCCAGTTACTGATGCCATCAGAGGAGGATAAGGAAGCCGGTCAATCGGCAAAAATCCCGGGCGGTCGGCAACGCCTTGCAGTGCCTGTTGCTTGTAGCCCGCAGCTCCAGGATGCAGAATGTCAGGACGAGGAAGTCACCTGTGTTGATGATGATGATGACGACATTGCGGATCCAACGTGGTCTTTTCAGCAGAATTTGCTTGCAAGTGCTTCATCAATGGACGAGGAGGAAGACGATGAAGTAGTGTCCGTACAGGTCCTGCCTCAAAAAGGAAGAGGGCGGTCGCAGAAGTCCACTGAGATTATTCCGCCACCTACGATCAGCGGAAATCCCGCTCTTCGCTTATCTCCGTCAAAAAGGTCCAGGAGCTCTCAAGCCTGGGCCTTTTACAAGCAAGCCTCTGATTCACCCAGCGATGTCATATGCCGCCTTTGCCGTAAACGCATCAGTAGAGGCAAGAATCTTAGGTGTTTAACCACCACCAACATGTCTAGTCACATGCAGCGAATGCATGAGTTGAAATGGAGGGAACACTTGGCCAAAAAGGCCACACCGATGCCGGGCTTCCAACCACTGTCCCACCCTCTGTCTCCGCCTCCTCCGCCACCACCAAGCGTTCCTCAGCTGCCCATGACTCTCGGAGTCATGATCAAGGATCAACCTCAGCTTCAGCCTCTACCATCGCCCGAGTACCACCAGCACCACCAGAGACCCATCCTACCCCTTCTCCTTTCACCAGTTTGACGACCTGCATGCCGTACAGCGGCCAGTCTAGCAGCCAGCCTTTTGTCTACCAGGTTTGGGAGCAGAAGAAACACTTTAACCCAAACCATCCCAAAGCCAAAAGCCTGAATGTCAGCATTGCCAGGCTTTTGGCCTTGGAAATGTTGCCTTTCCGTCTGTTGGACACAGATGGGTTCCGCCATGTCATGGCCCTTGCCTGCCCCCAATACCAGATGCCGAGCAGGCATTTCTTTTCCAGAAAAGCCGTCCCTGCCCTGGCCAGCCACATGTCATCTAAAATTTCAAGTGCGTTGTCTGCATCTGTGTCCGGCAAAGTCCATCTGACCATTGACACATGGACTAGTAAGCACGGCCAAGGCCGCTATATCTCTGTGACAGCTCACTGGGTGAGCTGGGTTTATGTCTCTGGTGGTAACGGTGCCTCTCAGGCTCGGCGCACGCTCTTCAAAACCGCAGGGATGATGCAGGGTTCTTTCCCCAAGGTCCTCTGGTGGCATCACGTGCCCATAGAAATCAGGCCGTGTTGAAATGAATCTGTCTAGGAGACCGTCAACACACAGGTCAGGAGCTGTGGACGACTCTTCGCAACGAGACCGAGCGCTGGTTGACACGAACCTTGTGCCAGGCAAGGTGGTGTGCAATAACGGTCGAAATCTCCTGGCCGCCCTTAAGATTGGTAGGCTGGAGCACATCCCTTGTCTGGCACACGTCATGAAACTCATCGTCCAGAAATTTCCGTCTCATTGTTGACGTGGCAACGCGCTGGAATTCCACCCTCCACTTGCTCCAGCGATTGTGGCAGCAGCGCAATGCCATTACGCAGTACGAAGTGACACATGGCCTGACAAGCAGCGGTGCGGACCTCGGGGTGTGGAGCCATCGAGAGTGGAGGCAGGTGAAAGAGCTCTGCACCATCCTTGCCAGTTTTGAAGAAGCCACCAAAATAGTCAGTGTGGACAATGCCCTTGTCAGCATGAGCATTGTGGTGATCTTAGTTCTGGAACGATCGTTGGACACTCTGAAAAATCAGGTCCCACCAGCGACGGAGGAGGAGACGGATACAGATGCGGACACGGAGCCTTTCTCTCCGTCGAATCCAGAATGCCCGACAGTTTAACAATTTTATCGGTCTTCATTAGGCAGTGGTTCGGGGTCCAGGGCTAGTGCGAGGCGGCGCCTCAGCTCTCAGGGTGCATCATATGAGGCAAGTCAGGGCAGTGTTGAAGCTGTGCTGGAGGAAGCGGAGGAGGAGGATGGGGTATTTCTGGACACCGACGTTACCGACATCCCTACCTTGGAAATAGGTTGGTATGAATTTGAGGGGGAGGAGGAAGATGAGGAAGATCAGTTTGCTAGTGCCTCTCGACCCAGAGGCTTGGGAAATCAAGGCTCCATCTCTCACATGAGTGCTTGGATGCTCCATTTCCTCCAACATGATCCTCGCATTAAGGCCATCAAACTGAACAACAGTTACTGGGTGGCCACCCTCCTCGATCCCCGGTACAAAGCAAAACTCAGCACTTCCACCCACCCAAATAGGGAGTAAACTGCAGCAATTGGAGTCCATGCTGATTGATCAACTGGAGACATCTGTTGCGTCTGCTTCACGTTCTTCAAATGTCACGGTGGAACAACGTCAGCAACGTGATAGCAGTAGAGTGCCAAGTAGCCGTAGCGGCAGCAGCAGCAGCAGGCATTGTGGCAGAAGCCTAATGGGTGACCTCTGGCAATCTTTATTTACCACCTCACCAACGCATGTAATGCAGGGCACACATACAACACACAGAGACCGGCTTAAGATCATGGTGCACGACTATCTGCGTCTCAACACCGATGTTTTTGTATGTGTTCCGGACCCAATAGACTTCTGGGTATTCAAAATGGATGAATAGCCCGAGCTCGCTCGCCACGCCATAGAGATGTTTTCCTGTCAAGCAGCCAGCTTCATATCTGAGCGGACCTTCAGCACAGCTGGAGGAGTCATTACAGACAAACGCATCCGGCTTTCCACAGATAATGTGGATCGTTTGACTTTCATCAAGATGAATCAGGCATGGATCTCTGATGATGTTGTGGCCCCAATTGCTGAGGTCACCGATTAGTTGCCGGTCTACTTCACATTCCTCTTCCAAAAGAAATGGTCCTCTTGGAACCTTTTTTTTAAAATGATCATTTCTTACTGCAATTTTTATTCTCAGTTCCCAAAAGTTCATTTTGCTGGTTTTGCGGTGAGGAGACTGTGAAACACACCAATGTTTCATGAAAAAAATATTCCATTTACTCACTTTATCTTTAGTTTTTTTCGCATTGTCAGTGGTTTTGGGGTCATGGTGCTGTGAGATACAACTATAATCATGGTCCTTTGGAACAGAAATGTGGCTTCTAAGTGGCATTTCTCCCTCACAATTTTTAACAGTGGCTGAGAAGTCATTTTTATTATTTTTTGGGGGCATGTTGCTGTGAGATACAGCTATAATCATGGTCCTTTGGAACAGAAAATTTTGGGTCATGCTGCTGTGAAATGCAGCAATACTACAGGTCCTATTATAAAAAAATGTAGTTTCTAACAGACATTTGTTCTTCACAATTGTTAAGAGTTGCTCAAGGGTCATGTTTTGAATTTTTGGGGGCAAGTTGCTGTGAAATGCAGCTATACTACAGATCCTATTCTAAAAAATGTGGTTTCTAACAGAAATTTGGTCTTCACAATTGTCAAGAGTGGCTCAAGTGTCATGTTTTGAATGTTTGGGGGCATGTTGCTGTTAAATGCAGATATACTACAGGTCCTATTCTATAAAATGTGGTTTCTAACAGACATTTGTTCTTCACAATTGTCAAGAGTGGCTCAAGGGTGATGGTGCTGTCAAAAACAGGAATAGGTAGAACACTGTTAATGGACACATATTGCAAAATGACTTGTTTTTGCAAGATCTTTAACATAGCTAGCAATCCCTGTAGTGAGACAACCCATTTAATACAATTAAAAGAAAGAGAAAAAAAGACGTGGTGGGATTAAATCCTAAAAATGGTGGTTGAAAGACTCCTTTTTCCGGTACTTTTTAATCTGTGGGTCAGACAGTTTTAAGGGTCATGCTGCGTTCCAGGACAGGGATAGTCAATGTCCAGTTCAAGTAAAATGATGGTTCAAATCATACTGCCTTCTGGTACTTTTTAATTTTTGGGTCATGTAGGTTTAAGGGTCATGCTGTGGTACAAGACAGGGATAGTGAATGGTCTCTGACTTTTTTTCTGTGACTTTTATAACCTAATTGTGTTGCCTAAGATGTAGCATGTATCCAGTTTACTGTTGTGGATGTTAATTCCAGCTTCTCCAGCCCTGTTTGTGTGTAAGAATGAAGGTGTTGTTCCTCTCCCATAGACGTTAATGGTCACCGGCGATAATCTATTATCGACTATCGAATATCGGCATGATAATTGACGATATCGACTATCGAACCGATGACTATTGTTGACGCAATCGCTCATCACTAGTAAACATGCTTAATTAACCTTCGGATATAAATTATGCTACAGGAAAAATTTTGTCTTTGACATTGAAAAACACAGTTTATTTTACTGACTACAATAGCACAAACATGCTTAATTAACCTGTGTGTATAAATTATGCTACAGGAAAAATTTCCTCTTTGGCATTGAAAAACTCCATTTATTTTACTGACTACAATAGCACAAACACGCTTAATTAACCCCTGGATATAAATTATGCTATAGGAAAATATTTCGTCTTTGCCGTTGAAAAACACTGTTAATTTTACTGACTACAATAGCACAAACACGCTTAATTAACCCTTGGATATAAATTGCACAAAAGAAATGAGCAGCCAAAAATTAACTGGTATGTGGCGTGTTAAAACGCCGTGTATTTTACTGACTACAAAAGCAGAAACACGCTTAATTAACCTTTGGATATAAATTATGCTACAGGAATCACCAGGAAAAATTTCGTCTTTGGCGTTGAAAAACACCGTTTATTTTACTGACTACAATAGCACAAACACGCTTAATTAACCCTTGGATATAAATTGCGCAAAAGAAATGAGCAGCCAAAAATTAACTGGTATGTGGATTGTAAAAACGCTGTTTCTTTTACTGAATACAACAGCAAAAACAGGCTTAGATAACCCTTGGATATTCAATGTGCTCCAGAACTGACCAGATAGCATTAAAATGTATATGCAGCTGAATTGGACGCACACTGGACTTCAATTCCAATAACCCAAAAAATCTAAATTAGAACGGAAGAGAAGCAGTCTCTGAGAAAAGCTGTGACACCCTCCCAAAAATCGCTGTATAAAAGTTATTTCTTTTGTCTGAGATCTCAGCTACAGCTACTGCAGCAGCTACAGCACGGCACAGAGAGAGGAGTGTGAGCTGCCAGCGTTGCGTCCGGACTTATATAGTGCGGTGACGTCACAGAATTCTGCCGGTCTCTGATTGGCTTCATCTCTGCACATGTCATTGAGGATGTTCCTTTCTTACTCCCAGAGTTCATTGCCCCATGTAATGCCATGTGCTCGCAGCCATTTTATCAATTTAAAAACACGCTTCGTTTTCGCGAATTAAGCAAACTTCGACTTCGTTCAGAACCGAAGTTTTCCTGAAATTCTAAACAAAGTCCACTTCGTTAGAATCAATTCGCCCATCTCTAATCATTACGCATGTGGCGATACCAAATATGATTTACTTGCATATATGCAGAGTTTTTCAGCATAAAAAATGTGTTGAAAAATCTGTTCTCGGCTTATACTTGAGTCACTGTCGGCGCCCGAGCGCCGACAGTGACTCAAGTATACCATTCCAGTATAGCACTTGACATCACTGGGGGACATCTACCTGTTTATACCTGCTTATGGGGGATATTTACCTGCCTATACCAACCTATGGGGGATATTAAACTACCTATAACTGCCTATAGGGGATATTATACTGCCTTTGGGGGACATTAAACTGCCTATACCTGCCTATGGGGTTATTAAACTGCCTATGGGGGACATTAAACTGCCTATACCTGCCTATGGGGGACATTAAACTGCTTATGGGGGATATTAAACTACCTGTGGGGAACATTAAACTGTCTATACCTGCCTATGTAATTTTATTGGTATCCATTTTCATTTTTGAAATTTACCAGTAGCCGCTGCATTTCCCACCCTAGGCTTATATTCTAATCAATAAGTTTTCCCAGTTTTTTGTGGCAAAAGAAGTTGCCTCAGCTTATATTTGGGTTGGCTTATACTCAAGTATATATGTGACTTTATTTATTTTTTTATTTTTTTGGGGGGGCAATTGGCTATTGTGAAGAAGAAAAGGGCAGTGTACGTGTGTTTATTTTTAATTTTTAGTGTTTTACCGTTTTTACTTTTTCACATTTTTTTCACTTTTCCCCATAGGGGATTTTGTATCAAATGTTTGAGATCAATGATTTTTTTTAGAGATCAGTACAAATCTTTTCGTACAAAGGTTTTCTTGGGGTTTTTCTGTCCCCCAAAACCGGGGAAAGCCAAAAAAAGCATTTCGGGCTTTGGGGGGACGTAAAAGGCCCGCCCCGAAGTGTTTAAACAAACACTCTTGGCTGTAAGTTTTCAACACAGCGGGCAAAGGGGGAACCCCTGTTACACCAATTACTTAAAAGGAGGGCTTACTTCTCCTGTCGTAAACCCTTTGTGTCGGTGATCGGATAGATCGCACCAGCTAAGGGTTAATAACCCTTTGGTCCGAGCTCACTTGGTGCGGGGGTGTGTTGCATGGGCCGCTGTAAATTTTCTGTTGCCCCCCATTCAAGATCGGGGTTGAGGCTCGCTTGCGAGCCTGCTTTATTGCACGCCTCTCCATGTTTTCCCCCTTTTGGGGGGGAAATTCACTTCCCGCCCAGGACTTGGGTATGTCCAAGTTGGGAAGGGGGTTAAAAAGGGGGCTTTTTTAAAAAAAATTGTACCCTTTCAGTGAAACATAATTTTAACAGACCAATTGTGATTTTTATAAAATTTTTTTTTTCATTTTTTTTAATTTTCCCCTTGGTTTCTTTGAATTGGGATCTTTTTCTTTATTTTTCTTAAAAGAACATCGCATAAAATGTGTTATTATTTTAAATTATACCAGACAAGTTTTATTGAAAAACCCCTTTCAATTTTCTGCTGTGTCATTTGACGAAAATGCTGATACATTTGCAGCATGCAAACATTTTTTTAAGGTACTGAAAGGTTTGGGCTGGGCCTTTGGGAAAAACACGCGTTTCTCATATTCCAAAAGGAGCCTAAAATTCTCTGTGGCCACTTGGTGCTTTTTAAATTCCCCGGGAAAAATGTCCTGGCAGGTTATATTTCCAGCACTTTAAAGAACTTCTTGTGCTATTCCTGGAGTTATGAGCATAGCCTTGGCTCCTTAGCCTGACCCTTCTTTGTTGGGCAAACTCCATAGCAAAATTATATATTTTTTTAAAAAACCCCCGGAATGCTGTCATGGGGGGCCCTTGGGTCCCGTCATTGTTTTCAAGGGTTGGGCCCATGGAGGGTTATCCCCGAGATTTTCCAAAAATTTTAGGAAAAAAAATATTTTTTGTTGTGCGCCAATTTAGATGCTGTTAATTTTCTTTATTTTTTCACCTTAAAGGGGTTTTGCCACGATGTAATGTTGACGTTTGGGTTTTTTCCCCAAATTTGGGTATTTTAAACCCTTTTTCTAAAATTTTGTGATTTTTTAAAAAATGAGCCTCTGGGGGAGCTTTAAAACTTTTTTAAAAAAGCCCTTTGTTACTTAAAGTTTGCATTAGAAAGACCGCTTTAGGCTTGGCTGAAGGGGGTGACCTGGCCTGTTGCGCATTTATGACTTAGCAAAGGGTTTGTTTATCTTCTGTTTGAGGCCCCTTCCCTTTGGGGGAAAAACCCCCTTTTTTTAAATTTTTGGGCTTTTGTAAAGACACAAAAATTTAAAGTACGAAAAAAACTGTATTGTAGTGGATTGGAGTACAAAGTTTTTGTTATTGCCTCCCCCATATAGTTTTTGTTGTTTCAGAAAGGAGATGCGAATAAAATGTTTTTAAAACTATTTTTTACTTTCTTGTGGTTTTTCCTTTTATGTTATTTTGGTTTCCTCTGCCCTTCTTTTTTGGAAAATTTTTTTCTTTTCACCTTTTGACTCCCCAAACTTCCCCTGGCCCAAATTTTGGGAAACCCCCCCCCTAAAAAGCCCCTTACTCCTGATTTGCTAGCTTAAAAAAAAAGGAGGAGAAGCAGAGGGCGATAAAAAGCTTTTCCCTTAAAATTTGTTTGGTTTGTGCAGTGTTAAATTTTCCAACCCAAAAAGTAAATACTGTAAAATAGTTTTTTACGGTTCTTAAAAAAGGGGGAATTGGACAATAGCAAAAAAAACATGTTTTTTTTAAATTAATTTCAGTGTTTTTTTTATTTAAAGGACAAATGTCCCCTTACACTAGGACTAAAGAGTCCTCCATTCCCGAAATAGGTGCAGGTCCCATTGATATGCCATAAAAAATCTTTATATGGTTTTAAAATTCCCCCTTTTTTATTTTATATGACGCTTCCCCGGTTAAAATTGAGGCAAAACACAAAACTGTGTTTCTCAATTTCATAATTTTTAATAAACTTTTTTTTCCCTGGGGGTGTTATTATTTTAAACCTTAAAAAAGACCCAGAAAGTGGTTGCTGCTTCTAGCAGTTCCCGGGGGAAAGGGCTTTAAAAAACCCTTTAAAACCCGGGGTTTTAAATGTTTGGGGGTGGGGGAGTGCTTCCCCCTTTTTCCGAATTAAACCCTTTACTGAGAGGGAAAGCCAGTTTGCCAAATTTTTTAAATTTTTCATATTTTTTTATTTTGTAATTTTTAATGCTCCCCCCGTGGGGAATTTTTTCTCTTTTTGCTGCAAGCAAATTTTAAAAAATTATTTTTTATTAAAAGGGGGGTTTTCGATTGTCCCCCCCAAATGACTAAAATGTTGAAACGATTGGGGTTTGGCCTATCGAGAATTCGATTAGTAACCCATTGGGCCCCGGGCCGCAATCCCGGGTAGGTTTTTTTTTATTGTGGCCAAACGATTATGGCGATGGCCCTTAAAGTCTTTTGGGAGAGCAAAAAAAACACCTTAAATTTTTACACCAAACAAGGTGGAAAAAAGCTGAAATTTACATCCACAAAAGTTTTAAAAGGAATTTCGGCTTCAAAATTTTGGAAAAAACACTTAGGTTTTTAAAAAAAGTCACAGAAAAAAAAGTCACAGACCATTTACTATCCCCGTCTTGTTTTCCCCCAGCCTGACCCCAAAAACCCGCATCACCCAAAATTAAAAAAATGACAGTAAGGCCCGTATGATTTGAAAAAACCCTCATGTTTTTTGAAAATTGGGGGCATTGAATATCCCTGTCCTGGGCGCAGCTTGGGGCCCCAAACCGCATGACCCCCAGATTTAAAAAGTGCCCGGAAAAAAAGGAAATCTTTCAGCCCCCCATTTTTTGTTTCACTGGGGCATTTACTATAAATGTCCTGGGCCCCCCGCAAAGGAACCCCCCAAAAAATGCATTGGGGCCCCCAAAATTTAAAAAGTGCCGGAAAAGGAAAATTTTCAACCCCTTTTTGTTTCCCCCTGGACATTTGACTTTTAATGTTTCCCGGGCCACAGATGAGCCCCCCAAAACCCGCCCTGACCCCCCCATTTAAAAAGTGCCCGGAAAAAAAGGGTTTTTCAACCACAAATTTTTGTTTCATGGACATTGAAATATACCTGTCCTGGGCCAAAAGAAAGAGCCCCAAACCTGCATGACCCCCATTTCAAAAGTGCCGGGAAAAAAAGGAGTTTTTCCCCCTTTTAAACCCCCCAAATTTTTGTTTCATTGGGGCATGGGAATTTCCCGTCAAAGGGGGCCAAAAGCCAGAGCCCCAAACCTGCCTTTACCCCCCCCTTTAAAAAGTGCCCGGAAAAAAGGAGTCTTTCAACCCCCATTTTAGTTTGAAAATGGGGAAAATTTTTCTATTTCATGTCCTGGGCCCCTGCATGAGCCCCAAAAACCCGCTTTCCCCCACATTTAAAAAGGCCAACCCGGGGAAAAAAGGGGGTCTTTCAACCCCCATTTTAGTTGAACTGGACATTGAGGGAAACCTGTCCTGGGGACCCGCATTTAAAACAGGGCCGGTTTAAAAGTGGGTGCGGGGTTTAAAGCCCAGGCTGGGTCCGTCATTTTATTAAAATCGCAGGTTTAAAAGGGCCTGATGGGACCCAAACAACGAAAAACTGGGCGTGTGGGAACCGAGCGTGCGGAAAAGGGGAAAAATTGTGTAGAACTCCGGCCCATCCCTTTTTCAAGTCAATACCTGGGTAGCGCCCTTTCCCCATCCCTATGAGTGTGGAAACCCAATTTGGGGCTTTTAAAAAGGAAAAATTTCTGGTGGGTTAAAGTCCTGTTTCCCCAAAGGGGCCCTTTATTTGGCTTTTTTTTTCTTTTTATTTTAAAGGCTGGAGGAATTTGGGCTCTGTACTTTGTTCTTGTCGTGCTCAATTTAATCCCTTTTCCTCCCCGAATAACCCATCCCGGTCAAGTTTTCCTGTTTCCTCCCCTTTTTCAATTCGAGGAATTTTTTTAACAGTATTTTGTCATGCAAGTTTTTTTTGTTCTTTAATTCTAAAATAAACATTTTTTTAAAAAAGGATTGGAATCCCCCTGTCTTTGGGTTTTCTTTTTTTCTTTTTATTAAAAAGGGTTTTCCCCAATAACCCCGGGGATTGGTAGCCCATGTTAAAGATCTTTCAAAAAAAAAAGTTATTTTGCCAAAATTTTTGGTCCCTTTAAAAGTGTCCTACCTTTCCCGTTTTGGCAGAAATCACCCCCTTTAGCCACTCTTGGGCAAAATTTTGAAGAACAATGTTGTTAGGGAAAAAAAATTTTTTTTTGAATAGGACCCGTTGTATTGTGCTTTTCACAAAAATGCCCCAAAAAATTTAAAAGCAAAGCCCTTGAGCCATTTGGTCAATTGTGAAGAACAAAAGTTGTTTTGAAAACAACTTTTTTTTAAAATAATTTAAAAGGACCCTTTTGTTTAAAGGGGCCGGTGCTGCAAAAATTTCAAAGGGGAAATGACCCAAAAAAAATTTTTTAAAAATTTGAAACTTTCCCCCAGCCCAAAATTTTTTTAAAAATTTAAAGTTTAGGGGGGAAATTTCCAATTTGAAGGCCCCAAAATTTGTTCAAAGGGGCCAAAAATTATTGCTGTATCTCAAAGCCTAACCCCAAAAAAATTAAAAAATTAAAGGGCTTTTTCACCACTATTAAAAATTTGAGGGAGAAATGCCCTTAGAAGCCAATTTCTGTTTTCCAAAGGAAACCCTTAAATTTTGCTGTATCTCCAAGCCAACCCTTTACCCCAAAAAAATTTATAAATATGGGCTTTTCAGCCCCTATTAAAAATTGTGAGGGGAAATGCCACTTAGGGAAATCACATTTTTGTTCCAAAGGCCATGATTTTTTTCTGTTTCTCACAGCAACATGACCTCAAAACCCCTTGACAATGCGAAAAAATTTTAAAATTTAAAGTGGGGTTAAAAGGAAAAACCCGGGGTTGTCATGAAACCCTTTTCTGTCTTTTACCCGTTCCCTCCAGCAAAACCCCGCAAAATGAACTGTTGGGGAAAAAAGAATAAAAAAATTTCAGTAAGAAATGATCATTTTAAAAAAAAAATTTTCAGAGGGGCCCTTTTTTGTTTTAAAAAAAATGTGAAAATAAGGGTTTGGCAAATAATCGGTGACCTCGGCTTGGGGGCACATACCCTCAGAGATCCCTTTCCTGATTAAACTTGATGGAAAATCAAACCCTTCCACATTTTTGGGGGAAAGCAGGATGCGTTTTTCTGAAAAGGGCTCCCCTTTCCCCCCTGTGCTGGAAAGGGGCCGCTCAGATTTTGACGTGGTGCTGGGAGGACAACACCCCTTTTGGCGTGAAAGACCCGCTCGGGCCAATTTGGGCCATTTTGGATACCCCGAAGTCTATTTGGGGCCGGGGAAAAAACATGCAAAAAATATCGGTTTTTAACGCAGGGATAGTGTGCCCCCATGTTTAAGCTGTTCTGTGTGTTGGAAAGTGTGCCCCGATTGCATTTCCCTCGGTGGGTGGTAAAAAAAGGGTTGCAAGAGGTCACCCCCCTTTTTTGGGGGTTTTGCCTCCTTTCCTTTCTGGGCCCCCCACTTTGGGACTTTCTGCTTTTAAAGTCGGGTGTTTTTGCTCCACCCTGCCCTTTGGGGGAAAAGTGAAGCAGACGGGAAAAAAAATGTTCCCCGTTGATCCCAAAAGGCAAGGTCTCCAAATTTTCCCGCTTTTTTTTCTCTCTATTTGGGGTGGGTGGGAAAGGGAAATGCTGATTTTTGTTTTGTAAGGGGTTTAAAGGGGGGTGGCCCCCAGTAATGTTGTTCATTTTTAAAGGGCCTTTAATGCGAGGAAACATGTTGGAGGTAAAAGGAGCATCCCCAAAACCCCTTAAAGTGAGGATGGGGCCTTGATTTCCAAAGGGGCCCTTTGGGGCGAGGGGGACTGCAAACTGGGTCTTCCTTTATTTTCCTCCTCCCCCCTCAAATTCGCGGGAAAACCCCTTTTTAAGGCAGGGCCGGGCCGGTAAAATTCCGGCGGGGTTTAGGAATACCCCCTCCCCCCTCCCTCCCCCCTCCGCTTTCCTCCGGCACAGCTTCAACCCCAAAACCCCCGACTTGCCTGAGATGATGGGAAAACCCCGGAGTGATGCGCCACCTTGCCCCTAGTCTGGAACCCCCAACCCCCTGCCTAAATTTTAAGCCCCATGAAATTTGAAAATTGGGCCTTTTGGGTTTCGGGGTTGGTGGAAAAATTTTGACGGGAAAGGGAAAGGGGCTCCGTGGGGTCCCGATCCTTGGGGGTCGGGGGGCCCAATTGTCCTGGGGGAACCCTTTTTGTTTAAGATGTACAAAATTTCCAAAACTAAGGGGTTCCCCAAAACCAAAAATCCTCAATTTTGGGGGGCAAGGGCAGGGAGAAGGAAAAAATTTTGGTGGCCCCCAAAAAATGGAAGGGGGTTGGCAGGCCCTTTCAAAACCTAACCCAACTTGGTGGTTTCAAAACACCCCGGGGAAGGGTTCCCCCCACCCTGCGGAGGCCAAAATTTCAACCTTCCCGGTCTTGGTAATGGAAAAACCCCTTTCCGGCCCCCCAATTTCCCTTTGGGGAAAAAAGTGGAAAATTGAATTTCCCCCCCCGGGCCGGGTTGGCCCCCGTCAAACCCCCCAAAAAGGAAGAAAAGGTAAAGGGGAGGGGGCCCCCCCGCCGCTGCAAACCGCACCACCGAAAGTAGGGGGGAAAGGCCCCCAAATCAACCCCAGGAAACCCCGGGGGCCTTTTTTCTAGGAGGCAATCCCCAAGGGAACCCCCCGGGAAGCCCTTTAGAGGAAATTTCTTGGGGGACCGGCCCCAAGGTTATGACCCCAAATTTGTGCCAGGCAAAAGGGATTCCTCGCCCCCAAACCCTTCCCTTTTTGGGGGGGCCCCCCCCCCCAATTTATTTCCCCACCACCCCCGCCTCCCTTTTCCGGAAAAAAAACAAGGTTCTTGTCCCCAGCCAGGGGGAAAAAATTTCGGTTGCTTTGGGGGCCGTCCAAAAAAGGGCCCCCCCCGGAATTGTGGTGTGGCCGGTCTTCCCCCCCAAAGGGGGGGGAAAAATTTAAACTGGCCCGGTTTTGGGTTTCTGGGCACGTGATTGCCCCCAGGGGGGACCCTTGGGGGGGGGGGAAAGGGGGCCCCCCGAACCAAAAAACCCCCGGTTTTTTGAAGAAAGGTCTCCAATGGAGAAACCTCACCCCCGATACCCCCCCAAACCCCCGGGTCACCCGTGAAAATTCAAAAAAAATATTGCGGTTTGGCCCCGGGGCTTTTAAGTCCCCTGGGTCCCCCGGGGGGGTGGGATGGAATTTTTCCGGACAAAGATGCAGACAAAACGCCCCCTTTTTATTTTTTAAATTTTGACACAGTTTGGAAAACCGGCCCCGGGCCCCCGGGAAAACCGGCCCTTTTTCCCGGCCCAAAGAAATGCCTGCTCCCCGGGTTTTTTAAGTTAAATTGGGGGGGGGAAAACCCCTGGCCAGCGTGGGAAAAAAACCCCCCTCCCCGTTCCCCCCAAAAAAGGAAAAAAAGGCCAACAATTTTCCCCCAAAGGCCCCAAAAGCCCCCGGCCCCCATGCCCCCAATTTTAAAGGGTTTTGGCTTTGGGAAAAAAAGGGTTTGGGTTTAAATTTTTTTATTTTCTTGGCCCTCCCCAAAACCCGGAAAACCGGGAAAAAGGGGGGGTGCTAGATCCCCCCGGGGTGTAAAGGCGTGGCAAGGTCCCCTTCAATAAATTTGGGGGAAGGAAAAAAGGGGGAAAGGGGGGTCCCCCGGGGGGGTTAAAAATTGGGCGAAAAATGGGGGCTGGGAAAAAAAGGGGGGCCACCATCCCGTCCGGGAACCCCCGGGGGGCCCCAGGAAAACGCTTCGTCGTGGCCCCAGGGAAAAAGGGGGGCGGAAGGGAAAGGGGGGGTGAGAAAATTTGGGAGGCCCGGGGGGTTTGGGGATTTTTTGGCCAATTTTCCCCCACAATTGAAATTCGTGAATGGATTTGAATGGGGGTGGGGTTAAAAATTTAAAAAGGGGTTTTTTGGCCCTTTACTTTAAAAAGGGTTTAAAAGGCCCCCAAAGGGGCCCCCGGGATTGAACCAAAACGCCCGGGGTGAAACAGAAGGCCCCGATCAAAAAAAAGAAAACCGGCTTTGAAGACCCCGGCCCCTGGAAAATTTTGACGGCCTATCCAAGGGGAAAGGGGGGTTTTCGGCCTAAACCGTGGCCTGGGGCAAATTTTTATCCCCTTTTCCTCCCTTTCCCTTTTTTGTGGGAAAAGGCCGATTAAAATAAAAACCCCAAAATTTTTCCCCCCCTCGGGGCCCAAAAAATATAAACCCCCAAAAACAAAATTTGGGGGAAAAACCAGGGAAAGGATTTGGCAATGTCCTCATCTTAAATTCCCCTTTCCCCCAACACCCACCCCAAAAGGTTGGGGATTGGGTTTCCTGGAAACTTCTTTAAAACCCAAAACTGCCCCCGGGAACAAACAAAGGGGGAACCTTTGGGCCCCCCTTTCTACCCCCCCCCAAGGCCCCCCCCCCCCCCCCGGGAATTTTTTGGGGGTAGAACCCGGGTTCCTTTCCAAAAATTTAAGGCCCCTTTTAAAAAAAATTTCCAAACCGGGGCCCCCTCAAACCCAAAAGAAAAAATCATCTTTTTTGGCCCCCCCCCCCTTGATTCTTTTAAAAAAAGCCTTCTGACCCAAACCGCTTTTCATTTTCCCCCAAAGGGGTCCCCTTTAGAAAAATTTGGTTTTTCCCAATGGTGGGTACCCGAGGTGGGCAAAATTGGGGCCCCCTGTTCTTGTTGGGGAAAAATTTCTGGTTTTTTGGGTTAGTTTTTGGGCCGTTAAGCTCAAGGCGGAGGGGTTAAAGGGGGTTTTTAAAAATGCCAAGGGCAGAACCAAAAACCCAAATTTGGGGAGGGGTGTTCCCTTACTTAGTTTACGGGCCCTGAAAAAAGCGATTTACAATCCTGGGGGCCGGAAACTTGAGATAAAACCCTGCCCCAAAGGGTTGGGTTGGGGCCGGGACCGGGAAAAGGGGCCCCCTTTTTTCCACTCCACCAAAAGTGCTTCCCCCCTCCCCCTTTTTTTCGCTTTACCCCCCTGGGCAATTGCCCCTCCTGGGCAAAAAATTTTAAAAATTTTTGAGAAAAAGGAAAGGAAAAAGGGTTTTTGGAAAGCCTGGGTTAATTTTTGACCGAAATTTAACCCCTATTTCAAAAAACCTCTTAAATCAAAAAACAAAATTGCTGGGGTTCAAAAATTTTTTAAAAAAACTTACAAAAAATTGGGCCCCCCAAAATCCCAAAAAATGGTAAAGGGGTTTTATTTTGGGAAAATTTTTTTTTTTTTATTTTTTTGGAAAACCTTTCCAAAAAAATTCCCTGTGGTGGGGGAAGGGAAAGCTGTTTTGTTTTTCCGGGAGGAAGTGGCAAGAACAATTTGGTACAAAAGTAAAAAACCCAAAATTTAAATTTTTTTTTGAAATTTTTTTAAAAAATTATTTTTTCACCCTTTTTTCTCCAAAATGGGGGGTTTAGAAAATTTTTGTTTTTGGGGTTTAACCCCCAGGTTTCCTCGCCCAAGGCAGTTTGGGGGCCAAAGTTTAAAAAAAGGGGGGAAACCTAATTTTTGTTTTGGGGGAAAAAGGGTTTTTTTTTATTTTAATTCCCCGGTGGTTTAAGAAAAATTCGCTTTTAAAATTTCGAAAAAATGGGGGCAAGAACGTGTTTTGGGGGCCAAAAGTTAAAAAACCCCGGGGAACCTTTTTAAAGGGGGTTTTGGAAAATTTTTTTAAAGGGGAAATTTTTTGGCCCCCCTTTAATTTAAAAAACCCGGTGAATTTTGAATTGGGGGTTTTAAGTTTAGCGTAGTTTCGTAGATGGGAAAAATCCCCCGGAAAGTTTGCGCAAAAATAAAAAACCCCGGGAAAGTTTTTTTATATAAAAAATTTTATTTTTTTTAATTTCCAATTACCTTTGGGGAAATAGGAAATTTCGTTTGGGGTTGGGGTGTGCGTATTTCGGGTTTGGGGGAAAAGCAAAAAAAACACTAATGTTAAGGGGAAATAATTGGGGTTTTTTTTAGGGAATTTCAATTTAATTGGGAAAAAAGGGGAAATTTGGGGGGGTTTTAAGGATTTTAATTAGATCTGGGAAAGGAAACGGGTTAATTTGGGGAAAACAAAAAAAAATAATTTATTTTTTTGATTATAAAAATGAATTTTTTTGCCTTTTAATTACCGTGGTGGGGTTTTTAGGAAAGGGTTTAAAATTTACGGGGCGCGTCAATTTTTAAACCCCCCGGGCCCCCCTTTTTTTTACCAAAAGTCAAAAAAAAAGGGGGAAATGGGGTTTTTTTTTATTAAAAAAAAAATGGGTTTTTTTTTTGCAACCCCCTTTTAAAACCAAAAATGTGGTTGGGGAATTTAAAATTAATTTTTTCCCCGTTTTTAAAGAAATTTTGTTTAAGAATTTTCCCCCCCCCCCCCCGGGGTTTTAATTTTTAAACAAATGGGTTTGGGTAGCAAAATAAAAAAACACGTAAATTTTTTTTTGTTTTGGAAAATTTAAAAAACTGTTTTTTTTTTGACCTTTCAATTCCCTTGGTGAATTTTTGAAATTTTCTGTTTTTTAAAAATTTTTCGTTAGATGCTGGGGTTTTAATGAAAAAAGTGGGGGGGTTCGCCAAAAAAATAAAAAAAAAAACGTTTAAAAATGTTTTTTGTTTTCGTTTTAAAGATTCCCCGGTATTTTTTGGGGAAAAAAAAAAACCTGTGCTGGGGCTTTAAAAAATTTTGGGGTGGTTTGTTTTAAATTTTTTAAATGCAAGGTGGATATATCCAAACAAATCCAGGGGGTAAAAGGGTTAAAAAATTTAACACCTATCTTTAATGTTTTTATGATAAAAAAAAGGGGTTTTTTAGTTTTTAAAGCTAACAAAGGAAAACCCTTTTCAGGGTTTTTAGGGTTTTTATGTTTATCCAAAAATTTGTTTTTGGGGGTGCCCCAAAATTTTTAAAGGGAAAAAAATTTTTAAATTTGGGAAAAATGTTAATAAAATTTAAAAATTTTTTTCCCCCCTTTCAATGGGGACTTTCACTTTAAGGGCTTGGTGGAAAAATTTATCCAGTGGGTTTTTTATTGATTTGGGGGTTTGGGCTTTTGTTCGGGCCCCCGGGCCCCCCCCCCCGCTCCCAAACCCCCGTTTTAATTTAAGTGGGTTTGGGTTCTGGGTTTAAAATTTTCTAAAATAAAATTTCCTTTAAAAAAGGTTTAAATTTCCCTAAAAAATAACTAAATTGGAAGGGAAACCAGCTTTGTAGAGGGTTTTCCCCCTGTTCCAGAAAATTGGGGCTTTAATTTTTGGGTGAGGGTGTTTGGGGCCCCAAAGGGAGAAAGAAGGGGTTTTTTATCCCTATTTAGGGGCCCCTGGGACCTGAGGGCTGGGGAAACAGGGAAAAAGGCCTTGGGTTTTTTATGTAAAAAAGGGGTTTATGTGAATTTTTTCCCCCCAATCGAACCATACACAAAAACCCCGTTTTATTGGGGCGGGGGCAAAACAAATTCCCCTGCTTTTGGGTTTTGTAAATTTTTTTTGCTGGGCCCCCCCAAAAAATTTCAGGGAAAAACGCCAAAAAAAAAGGCCCCCGTTTTAATAGGGATGCACGATTTTTTTCCTTAATTATCGCTTTATCTGGAAAATTTTGATTTACCATTTAAAAACCTTGCCGGGTTTAAATTTTTTCGATAAAAAAAAATTCCCCCAAACATACTAATGACATCAAAATTTAATAATTTTTATTCCAAAAAAAGTAAAGTCTAAAAATTCGACCCTTTTTGGGGTGCAAAAAAAAGAGATTTAGCCTTTTCCAAAATTTAAATTTATGTTTGTAAATGAAAAAAAAAAAATGTAGGGAAAAAAATTTTCCAGAGTTTCCCGAAAGGGTAAAGGATTATTCCCTTTGGGGGTATGAGACCTTTTTCTTTTTTGAATGTTTTTGCTATAAGGGGAACGTGATAGCAGGACCTCTACCACTTTAACCTTACCTAAAATAGTACATCTCTATGGGGGCATTGAAAAATAAACATTCCCCCTTGGTAGAATTTTCTTTTTATGGAAAACCATAATGTCCAGGGAGTCTTAAAATGGTTGGGCCTTTCCTTTAAAAAATCTTTTTAAACAATATTTTTTGGTTCTGGTGCCCGTCAAAATAAGAAAATTTGTTCTTTATGGTTTTAGATGGTTTTGTGTTGGTTTATTATGTAATAATGGTTTATAAAATATGCACAGAGTGTACAGTATTTCTTATTTTCTCTGTCTTGTGATCAGTTCCAAATAACATAACATTTCCTAAACTTGACAAAACAAACATCAAGTAAATGTACTCAGCCTTTATTTTAGTTGTTGTCCATTTTAATAACAATATTTCCTTATTACACAATAAATAATCCATTGCTACTAACTAACCAAATGGATGTTAGACCCGATTATCATCCTGGCAATCATAAAATTACACAACAAACCTCCGCAATTATGGCTTTCAGAGGACAATTAAGAGGATGAAAAAAGTAATGGAACAGATAAGACCTTAATATTGTAAAACTGATGTGCCCTGAGCCAAAAAATTTTATAGTGTATTTATCTGCACGCTCACAAGCCAATATGTATACATTCCTACCAGTCATCTCTTCTGTAGGTGAATATCAGCTTATAGGGCTAGTGAAAAGGATCCTAAAAACATTTTCTAAAAATAACTAGTAAGGTGCCGGTCTCTTTTTGATGTAGACCATGTGGCACTATATGGCCTGCCTCCCTTCTCTTCTGAATCCAGCAGGACAGTCCTACATTTACGCAGCTGTCTTGCTTTCCTCCACAGTCTGAGACCAGGTAGGTTTTTTTTTAGGTTTTTTTTATTTTAATTAGCAGAAAGACGGTACTAATTGTGGTCCCACCTACTTATGTAGTAGAAAAAGTGAAAGCCTTAGATGTTTGTTCAGCAAATTCTGCAGAGATCGAGTACTGTTGAGCGATTTAATTGAGAAAAGTTAAAATCAAGTTGATTTTTATGTTTTTCTCGATCCGATTTTTTCCTCAAAACTGGGTAAAAAAAATCACGATCGAGACTTAAGATCATGCCATTTTCGCTGCTTCCTGCACTTTTGGTGGCCAGCCAATCAGTGCCCAGGGAGGGTGTAGGGATCTCATTGGCTGCTAAAATCACATGACCCTGTTTTATGTATGTCACTGTATTTTCTGGTGAACGCCATTTCAATTACAGTCTGGGAACTGAACACATTACTCTCTCTGTTGTGCTTGGTTGAAAGCAGGCAGACACACCATTTCCCAGCAAAGGAAAAGCTGCTAGATAGATTAGTTAGGGTCGCGGACAGCAAGATTAGGGAATCCTAGACAGTAGTAGTTAGGGATTTTAATATTGCTGCTGACTGCATCTTTACCATCTTTATTTTGATTGCCCAAAAGTTTATTGATACAGTTTTGGGGGACAGCTTGTGCACAAGACACTGTTCGGAAATCTGCTCTCAAAAGAAATTGCTTTGATATACTGTTTTCTTGCAGAAAATTTGACTCCATGCCCAAAAGTTTCTTGCTGCAGTATTGGGGAGACAGCCGGTGTACAAGACACTGTTAGTAAATCTGCACTGTGATATACTGGTTTCTTGCAGAAAATTTTATTCCGTGCACAAAAGTGTCTTGCTGCAGTTTTGGGGGGGCAGCCGGTGTACAAGACACCGTTCTTCCACAAGACCCCATTTCACAGATATTCCCCAAAAAATATTCTGTTTCATACCCTAGTTGCCAGTAGCAAAGTATAAAGACTCAAGGACACTTTTGATGTGCTGTCTTGCTGTCAGGACTCTTCCATTAGATCCCATTTCACAGATATTCCATAGAAAAAATTCTGTTTCTAATCCTAGTTACCAGTTGGAAATTATAGGGATTTAAGAACACTTGTGATTTGCTGTCTTTGGAGAACAGTTCTTCAATAGAGACTGTGAACAAATCTTGACCTTTTTAATATTTATCTTTTTGAACATGGAGCGAACTAGAGGTGGTAAGCAAGCAAGGAGGGGTATAGGACATGCAGCTAGAGATACGAGATAAGGCACTCCTTCCAGTGTTTCAGACAACACACAAGCGAGAACATTGTCAGTCGCAGAACCGTCAGGCCTGTCATCGCTTGGTTGATTCAATGTGCGTCTCATTTCTGAAGAGCGCCGCCAATCTGTTCTTCTGTGGTTAACACACCCTGCATCCAGCGGTTTTAACTCCCCTTCCTCACGGCCACAAATATCGTCATCATCAGTCCAAACTGAAGCAAACACGGGCCAAATGTCACAAGAGGTAAAAGGCGTGGATCCCAGTATCTGTTCTCCAGACCCTTCCGTAAACATGGAGTTGTACCTTTGTCAACAAACATGCGTATCTACAAGAAGGGCGACATTGTGTACATTAAGGGCATGGGCACCATATAAAAAAGGCATGCCACATTATCGTGACAAAACTGGCAGGATCTACAATGTTAAACTGCATGCTGTGGGTATAATTGTGAACAAGCAGATCAAGGGTAAAATCCTTGCCAAAAGAATCAACATTCGCCACTCCAAGAGCAGAGATAGTTTCCTCCAGCGTGTCAAGGAAAACGAGAGGAAGAAAAAGGAAGCCAAGGAGAAGGGCACCTGGGTGGAACTGGAGTATCAGCCACCAAGAGAAGCTCACTTTGCCCGCAATCATGGAAAGGAACTTGAGCTTATTCCTGATGAGTTTATGGCATAATGTGACAATATCTTTTGCAAAATATTCCATTGTTGCTTAAGCATAAGGATGTGATGGTGCTATGTAAGGATTTTTTGAATTTTATGTGGAGGGGCAAGCACTTTAGTATAGGCAGAAATTTCTCAAGCGCTACCCGGGTCTTGACTGTCTCCTGAGGAAGGCTTAAGGTCATAGCTCACACTTCTGATGTTCACACCCTGCTTCGGCCCGACTGTCAGTGTTGCAGTGTGGTCTGGGCCTTCCCGTCAACCGTCTGCATTTCTTCTTGCAAATTTTATTCTGTGTTCAAAAAGTCATTTTTGCTGGTTTTGTGGTCAGGCCACTGTAAAGGACACCATTAGTAAATGTCCTATTAAAAAAAAAAAATCTGATTCCAAATACTCATTTCTTCGTGCAAATTTTATTCTGTGTGTCCAAAAGTTTTTGCTGGTTTTAGGGTCAGGCTACTGTAAAAGGGGTTCCAGGGGTGCCAATAGGGCAGTACTCCTGTCAGGGGCCCTAATCAAAAATGGGTCCAATGATCTGTAAAAAATGGTAATGGGTGGTGGCCGCATTCGATTTAGCTGCATGGAGCCTTGAAACGGTTAACAGAAGACTGACTGCAGCCCTGGCTCCCACTGCACCCCCTATAACTACGGTCCTGCCAGCTGAATCTCCAGGTTCCCCGTTGGGATGTTCTTGCTGCCACCACATATATGTGACGTTCTTAGGCCGTGGTAAAGAAAGTGATAGGGGGCTCCTGCCAGTTACCATGTGCCATTTCCAATACCGGTGTCTTCTTATGTATCCAAGGGGCTCCGTAGCAGCTGCTACCACTGTACCTGTTATAGCTATGCAGTCCTCATCTTTTCAGTTAGCCATTGAAAGGAATGAATTATTTTAGTGAATTTTTTTCTATGACTCTTAGAGCCAAATTGTCTTCACTAAGTTGCACCACATATCCAGTTTACTGTTCTGTTGGGTAATTCCAGCAGCTCCCCACCTGTTTAGGTATAAAAATTAACTTGATCATCTTCTCCCATTGGCTTTAATGGGAATCGGCGATCGATCGAGATCGGAAATTGAAAAGCGATGCGATTTTCTTTAAAATCGACAATTGACTCGATCTCAATATTTTTTTACTAATTGCTCATCTCTAAGGTTGAGTAATGAGTGGAGGAAGTCATCGTGGCTAGAGTAAAAAGAGGGGGAAAAAAGTGACCAACTCCAATCAGAGAAAAGGTCATCTGCAAGTTACTGGCTGTAACTGTATTATTTTCACTTATATGTCAGCAGAGTGCCTGCATAAAACTGGTATTTATCCCAAAATGGTCATTGTATGGTGGTAATATTGGGCTTAGTATAATGGTTTATATCCAGGTGATATTTGATAACAGTGTAGTGCTATTATTTTTCCATTAAATAGCATTATTATTGGTAATATTGACCATGATATGCTGGGTATTATTTACTCACCATGTGGTAGTACTCCAAGGGAGTGATGGTATTATTTTCCACTTGTATAATGTTATTTATAATATTGGCTTTGGTATACTAGTTTTGTTCAGTTACTTTATGGTAGTAACATTTGCTCCTTGTGTAGTGGTATTATTCGGTATCTGTGTGACTTAATTAGACATATCAAAATTGTTTTATAGCTATTCATATATTTTTATTCACCTAAAATACTGTGGATAGATGCTAGCTGCTGTAGGAGGTGGGGTATAATTGTCTTTGATTTGATGTGGTTAGTTGTGCTATCATGTAGGTGGGTGTGGTTGAAAGTATTGCCTCTTTGCATTTGCTAAATGTTGGGAGATAAGGATTAGGTAAAAATTTTGATAAAGAAGCTCCCACCACATTTGGATGTGTTTATAAAAAGGGACACAAGAACTAAAAGACTTTTATTGGAGAACTAGATCAGGCATAAAGGTATCTGGTTAAGGGTACACTTTGGTGTTTAATAGAAGTCCCACTACAAAAACTTAATGCTGAACAAGCGCATTCCATGTTCAAGACTATGGGGGATATGCATGAAATCTCATACACATAATAATGGCATAGATTTTCACTTGATTTATGAACCCACTCTACAGCGGGTCATAAATCAGGCCATTCTGCACAGGCAACTTTTCGGGATCAGTTATCCCCCTTTTGAAAGGGGTATCCTGTTCCAGCTGTAATGGCCTAAAAATGCCGAGCGAATCTATAAAATTTTCTTCTAGGTTTCTAGTGCACCCGCCCTCCTGCACGCCCCCCAAAGCGGGCACATTCAAAGCGCCCAAAAGGGCCGGGAAAAGGTGTGTGAGAGTTTTTTAAACATGTATAAAGGGGGCTGCCCCTGATATTGGGGTTTGAAAGACCCCAATACTGGCGCACCCCCGACATACATGTTCCCCCTATGTTTTAATTTATAAATTCCTAATTTTTTGTGTGGTTCGGGCGGGCTGCACTCGGCTGCAGGGATCTACGGCTGCAGCAGCTGATTTGAAACCCCCAACCCTGTATTTCTTGGGCGGCGTTTGTGATGACACGCCCCCCCAAAGGGAGGTCCCGGAGGCCGCTCCAATCAGCTACAGGGGCGGTTGGGGAAACCCCAATTTAAACTCCCTGAAGGCTGGGGGTCCAGAGCCTGGTATTTCCTGGCTCCTATTATCTGTGCTTTTTTGTTTGTTACCTGTGTACCTGACCTCGGCTGTTCTCCTACCCGGTTTGTTTTGATTTGTACCTCGCTCCCGTTTGGCTTTTGACCCCGCTTTTTACGTTATCTCTTGGTTCTGTTTGTGGTTTTGGGGCGTTCCTTTTGGTATTGCCCCTGGACTGTCTGACCTTTCTTCCTCCTGACAGCCCCAGCTTTTTACAGCGCAGGGACTGTCCCCATTCCCCGTCTGCCCCCTAGGGCAGCACGCAAGCAGGCAGGGACGTGGGGGGGTTTTCCAGCAGGGCTCACTCACCTCCCTTGCGTGAAATTATCACGGGCCCCAAACCGTTTTGCTCTATCCCAATAACCCCATGCAGCTCGGTGAGAGATGCAGGGGCTAACCCGTATCCAGGTCTCCCCTGAGATAGAAAAACGGGAGGTACCCCAAGTCAGAGTGCCCCGCACTACCCCCCCCCCTTTGGGGACCCCCTATCCAGTTGCCTGACGGTTTTCTCGGGCAACAGGGGGGCCTTTTTGGATTTGGGAGGGATGTCGCCGTATTTAGGCCCCGCCATGTCCCTCGGGCAATGGGGCAAAATGGGAATTGTTTTTTTCCTTACTTCGGGTCCCCCCCAGGAGTGGGCTTTCCTCGTTCCCCACCTGATTCGCCAAAGTCTTGGTGGCCCAGGTTTTTTTGCTCCCTTTGGGGGTCTTTTTGATGACCCGGATAGAAGTGTAGCCAAAGGCTCAACGACCCTTTGAGGAGGGTAAAAAGACTGGGGAAGGATTGCTCTGAATTTCGGCGCTGGGGGGTTTCCGTCGGGGTGGCAACCCGGCTCTCAATGCCATTTTTAGATTGGGTTAGTGCCCCAAGTGAAGGATTTTTTTGGGGGGCTTCCCTACCCCTGGTATTTAGATGGGCTATGGCATTCCCGTTGTCTGGACAGCCGTTTTAGGGGAGAGACGTGAGAAAGGCTACTACCCCGGGGTTCCCCCCCAAGTCACCTTACGCCAGGGTTCCCCGATAAAAACCCAGAGGAGCCATGCAAGTGGGGGCTTTTCTGCTACTGCTGCAAGGGGGCCCCGTAGGACTCTCGCGAAATCCAGGGATTATTTTTACTGTGGCGAAGATGGCACGGCATAGGGAGTGCCCCAAAAGGAAACCAGGTGGGAAAAACTCCACCCCTAGTGATTGCAGAAGATACCTTGGCGAGCGGGTTTTTCCCTATTGATCTAAAAGTTATTACTACCAGTTAAGATTTCATACTTTCGCTGTCGGGGATGGTTTGGGGATTCTGGATCAGCTTTTAATTTTGTTAATCCCTCTTTCGTAAAAGTCTAGGCCTCCCTTTGGGAGCCGCTATCTTTTTCTCTGGGGTTGTGGCTATTGACCCCCACCCACAGTCAGGGCACAATCCAACATTGTATCCTGAGTGAGATGGTGGTTGGACCCTACTTTTAAAGGTGTATTCTATTTTCATGGAGGGTGCCCGATGGGTTTTTGGGGGCTCCCCGGGCTTCAGAAACATAACCAGGTTTACGGGAATTCAGGGGTGAAAAACTAGTCAAGTGGGGACAAGTGTGTTAAAATGTCTCCCCCCATACTGGGCAATACTGAGGGGGAAGCAATTCGGTTTTCATTCGTGCTTTGCTGCATTTTTTTCAGAAAAAGTCAGAGATACTACCGCCTATAGATCTTACGACGTCCTTGACCATTCCCCGGAGAAAGGGTTTTTCCCAAGGGGAGGATAATTTAATCGTTGGTCCAGAAAGAGCAATGAAACAATATTTTCAAAAAGTTACAGAAGGGGCATATCGCCCCTTCAGTGTCTCCCAGGGGTGCGGGTTTTTTTTTGTAAAAAAAAGGATAAAGGGCCCTCCGTCCATGCATAATTCCCGTGAATAAAAAAAATTTACGTAAAAAACCAATACCCGCTACCCTTATCCCTATCTGTTCAATCAAATCCAGGGAGAAAAGGGTTTTCCAATTTGGTTTTGGGGGGCCTTAAACCTACCTTCGAAAGGGGGAGGGGAAAAACCGCGTTTAACACTCCTGAAGGTTTTTTTGGGTATCGGGTGATCCGTTGGGTTTGTAATGCCCCCGTGGTGTTCCAGAAATCTGTTTTGATTATGTTTCCGTGAATCATTGGTTGTTTATGGTCGTTTACCGGGATGCATTTTAATCTATTCGGGGGGATTGGTGTCCCACGTTAAACACTAGCAGGTATTGCAAATTCTAAAAGAAAAAGTTTTTTTGTCAACTTGAAAAATGTTTTTGGGGTGAGGAGGTACCTTTTTTTTGGGTACATCCTGACTCCAAGCTCATTTCGTATGAACCCCGGTAAAATTCAGGTATTCTCGATTGGCTCCGCCCTTATCTCTGAAGCCCCGCAGCGGGCCTGGGTTTGCTAATTATTACGTTAATTTATACGTAATTTTTCTGTTTTAGTTCGGCCGTTGGACTGACCAAGAAGTGGGGGAAGTTCAGTAATTGGCAACCTGAGGCCCCTTAAGCATTTGAGAAGCTTTAAAAAGTGTTTTGTATCACTCCCGTGTTTTTCAACTGATCATAGCAAAACCCCTTTGTCTTGAGGTTTATGTTCCGAGTATGGGCAGGGGCGGTCTTGTTGGGGGCTGCGCTATGACTAACCCTTTGTTTTGTGCCCCCTTCTCCTAAATTTTCCTCGGAAAGGAATTATCGTTGGGAATCGGGAGCTATTTGGTTTAAGTGGGCCTTCGGGAATGGCGCCATTCCCAAGGTGCCCAGCATCAAGTCCGGTCCTAAGATCATAAGAACCTCACCTTTTTAGGGTGCAAAAGGTTGAATCATGCCAGGCATGCTGGGCAAGTTTTTTTCGGTTTCAACTGTGTTGTTACTTACGACCCTTTGGGTTTGAAAATTGAAAGGTGTGCTCTATCAGAAGCTTCTGTGCCAGCCACGCATCCCAGGAGGATCCGGGACCATTTTGCCCAAGGAGAGTTGTCTCAGTATTTCCCTGATTTAGCCACTGAATTAAATCCCACCAGGATATGAGACCTGTAATTTCCTTTCGAAGGTCTTTGTCCCCCCTCAGTTCCCGGGTTTCATATTAAAAGAATTTCATGATTCCCTGTTATCTGGCTCCCCGAGTGTCTGGGCACAAAAATGCTATTTTTGTATTTTTGGGGGTTTTCATTGCCTGTGATGTTGAGGCCATGTGGCATCTTGTAAGTCTGATCGGGTAAGGTTTCCCCGAACTCTCCTCCTGGGGAAAAATTTCCCCCTACCCGTACCCGAACGTCCGGTCCCCAAAACTCCATGGTTTCATACTGACCTTCCTATCTTGGGGCAAGTCGTTATTTGGGTGGTAGGGATATTTCAGAAGATGTTCCATCTGGTTCCGCTAAGGGGGGTTTCCGTGTCCAAAAAACTTACTGAACTTTTTTTAAACTATTTTCAAACTGATGGTTTACCGGGGAAAATTGTTTCTGACGAGGGGGGTTTATTTTTTTCTGTTTTGGAGCGCCCTTGCAAGGCTTGGGGATCACCGTCCTTTCTTCTGCCTTCCATCCAGAACTAAAGGGGGACTGAGAGGAAAAAACAAATGGTAAAACAAAAACCCGTTGTTTGTATCTGATCAGCAGGTAGATGGGGAAAAAACTTTCTTGTTGAATTTGCCATTTAATAATCAGGAAAAGTAATTCCGGTCCCCCCCTTTTTACTGTGATTAGGTTTTTACCAAGACATGCGTCATTTTCCGTGTATGTCTACCAGCGGGGGGGATGTTTTTCATTAAAGATTTTGGGACAGTCTGGGGCCAAGTTCAAAAAATTGGGTTTAAAGCCCAAATACCAGGAAAAATTCGAAAAGGCGTTTTGTTCTAGAGGGTTTGCGGTTGGGATAAAGTTGGTTACCCACCCCAAAATCTGGCTTAAAATTCCCCCTGGAAATGCGCCACGATTTGAGGCCCAGTGGTTCGGAGGGGTTAATCCGGGGGCATAACGCCTGAAATTACCCCTTCTCTTGTATACATAAGTGTTCCATCGTTACTTTTAAGGGTATATTTGGCTGTTATCCGCCCTCTAGGCCCCCTTCTCAGTTTCCTGAGGGGGGTTAGAATATGAAGTCGCCCTTTTTTTGATTCTCATAGGTCCCAAAAGGCTCTAAAGTTCCTGGTCCATTGAAGGGGTTTGGCCTGAGGAGAGTTTATGGGTTCCGGGGAAATCCATCCATGCTGATCGCCTGGGGAGGGGGTTCCTGAGTTTCCCCAAAAAAACCCAGCCAGGGAAGGGTCCCGGGGGCCCCTCCTAAAAGGGGGGGTACTGTCTGGGTAGGCTGCATTAAGGCTGCAGGGATCTACAGGGTCAGCAGCTGTTTGCAACCCCACCCTATTTCCTTGCTGCTGGCAGCTCTGTGAGGGACAGACGCCCCGCCCAAGGGAGGTTTCCCCGGGGCCGCTCCAATCGTACAGGGGCGGGATCCGGGGAACCATTGAAAATCCCCCGAAGGGTGATCCACGCCTGGAATTTTCCCGGCTGCCTATTTCCTGTGCTATTTTGTTTGCTTACCTGTGTCCTGACCTGGCTTGTTCTCCCGACCCCGGCTTGTCTTTTGATCTTGTACCTCGCTCCCCCTTGGCTTTTTGACCCGGCTTGTTTTCGTTATCCCTCTGGTTCTGATTTGGGCTTTGGCGTTTCTATTTGGTATTGACCCGGAAAAGTTGACCTTTCTTCCCCTGACAGGCCCCCGACTTTGCAGCGCAGGGGCTGTGCCCAGTTGCCGTCTGCCGCCTAGGGCAGCACGTCAGCAGGAGGGACAGTGGGTGGGTTCCAGTCGGGCTCACTGCACCCCCCTTGATTGACTGTGGGCTATTTACATCAAACATACAAAACATATATCAACCACACTTATACCTTGAAGCAAATATTGCAGTACATTTTAGGCTGTTAGTACTATACTTATTTTTAGGCCTTTTGCTTCCTGGAAGAGAGGTTGCAGCACAGCCAAACAGCTTTGGGAAAAAGGTTTTTAAAACTACGTTTTAAAAAGGGGAACGGGTGACGGTTTTGTCTTCTTTCAAGGTGTCTTTTTTAAGTGTGGGGGACGAATATTTAGGGGCTTTAAATTTGGGGAGTTAGAGGGTACGTTTGTATGCTTATTAAATTTTTTGTTTCTTTGGTACATCCCCATGAGTTCCTGATTGACAATGCCATCCAGTGCACAACCTGTCAAGTATGCCATCCCGGAGAACAGTTCGAGGGGCCTAAGCTGTGCAAGATGTGTTCACACTGCACATTTAGAAGCACGTATCCTGGATCTAAATGAACAAGTGGCAACACTGAGATCCATTGCCAACTTGGAAGCGAGCTTGTTGCTCAATGGGCAATCACTCGCAGGTGTAGATACTGGGGAGGATGGCGGCATAGGATGGGGCATAGGAGTGTAGAGCAGGCTAGACAGGTGCTAGTAGTTGGGGACTCCATAACTAGGGGCACAGAGAGAGCAATCAGGATCGTCGAACAGTATGTTGTTTACCTGGGGCAAGGGTTTGACATATCGCGGATCGGGCTGACAGATTGCAGGGTGGGGCTGGTGAGAATCCAGCTGTCATGGTCCACATTTGCACCAATGACAAAGTTAGAGGTAGGTGAAGTGTCCTTAAAAATTATTTTGGAGGGGGAGGGGCGTGGCCTGTACCTGCATGGAGTAGGTCGCACTTCCGGAGAGCTCCGTGTTGAAGCCAGCTAAACCGGCACACACAAGCCTTAAAACTGCCTCGGAGGGACTGAAACCCACCTGTGGACCTATTGATCACCCGGGCAGACATCTGGAGCTGGAACCAGGACTCTAGGCCCTCTCCAAGCTGCTAACGGCTTCCCGCCCGGGGCCCTCTCGGAGAGTAGCTGCACGCGCTCACTGCAGCACGGTGCGCACAGAGGAGACTACACCGGCTACATTGCGGGCCCCGTCTGTCTGGCACCAGCCCCGGTGCTCAAGAAACAGTCTCCGCTGGTGAAGTAGGGACTTACCAGAAGCGCGGGGCTGCTTGAGAGTACTCAACGGAGCGGGCACGACGGAGTGGGCACGTCCGGCAGCTCCTCGCACTCCGAAGATCCGACACTGCTAACGGCACGCCGCAAGAGAAGGGGAACCACACTCCTGGGTGCCTGGCACCTGGATGCCTGGAAGCCTGCCTACACACCACCACCGGGTGTGCAACGTTCAGGTACCAAATACCAAACCCCAGCCTAAACCCTTTGCGGTTCAAAAGAAGAGATAACCAACGCATAGTGTCCCTTAACACGTGGTGGCAGCCATTTTCTATCAACTGTATCATACCAGACACAGACTTGCTCTTTTATGCTACCAGCGCTAATAAACTCCCCTCATATTGAGATGCAGACCACTGTATAATTATCTGTCTGGAAACATCATATAGATAACCTGGCTTTCTCCAAATAATTAAGACTCTACTCAGCCTCTTTATCCCTGCTGGGTTGTCGGCAATTTTAAGCCTGCCTGGAGACCGTTGCTCTGATATTGCACATCTGCCTAGATTCTATATACCTACCGACCCTGCTAACATCCGCCTACACAGCTCTGCTTATTTCACTGGACATAGTGTGCAAAGGGAATTCAACAATAAAAGCAGTGGAATCCTCTTAATTGTTGCGCTCCAGCATTCCACCTCTAAGAGCCATCATCTGCCTAGCTAAAATCGGTCCCTTACACTTCTACTACAAGGCAACTTACACCCCAACAGTTCTTCCCTTCGAGTACAGTGTGAAATAAAAAGAAATTTAAAGGGGAAGAAAAAAAAAACAGATAACAATAGAGAGAAATCAGAATAAGAGAGAGAAGGAAAATAATCTTCCCCTGCCAGTTGTTGCCTTCCTACCATATTGCTATCATATGTCGTTTCGCACACAAAGAAAAATGTGCAGCGCCTCAAAGAAATCACAACGCGCAAAGCCGACCAAGCTCTACCAATTCTTTCAACATCCATCTCCAGTACTCCAAACTTTAGAAGATCAAAACCCATTTTCTCAACTCTCGGTCTCCTCCCCACAACCATAGTCATTACACATGTAGCACCAAGAAGCGACTGACCAAACTTCTACAATGTTGGCTAATCTAACACGACTCTTCTCATCCTTCAGGGACATGCTGCACAGAGATATCATAGAAACAATGTCAGACCTCAAATCTGATATTCAAACCTTAGTAGCTAGAGCAGATCACGTTGAAAAAAAGATGATAGAACTTACAACTTACTCATCGATGCGAACAATGAACTGGAAGATGAAGTGCAACGACTATCATCTAAACTTCTGGACTTAGAGGATAGATCCAGGAGGAACAATATTAGAATTCGTGGCATTCCAGAATCATCCCCATCGGAATCGCTCTCCTCCTTCCTGACAGATATGATGGTAATTGCCTTACCAGAAGCCTCTCAAACCGACCTGATGATCGACAGGATTCTCCGCCTTCCGAAGCCAAGACACCTCCCTGCGGCAATTCCGAGAGATGTGATAGCCCGCATCCATTTCTTCACGACAAAGGATAACTTCCTCAGAACCTTGAAGAATCGCATCACTCTACCTGATAGATTTGCAAACCTATCGATCTTTCCTGACTTGTCCGCGGGCACAATGCTCAAAAGGAAGGAATTTAAACCTTACACAAAAGTGTTGAGGGAGCACAATATTGGATACCGCTGGGTAGAGATGGGCGAATTTCTCAAAAATTCGATTCGGTCACTTCGACGAATTTTCCGTCAAAATTTGTTTCGTTCCGAATTACTTCGGCACGAATCGCGTTAAAAAGCAGCTATTTCCAGGCTGCACAGAGCCTGCAGAGTGCTGTAGAACGTTGTGCCATGCTTAAATATGCAGAGGGAGCTTGGTTTGGTCTTTATACAATGTTGTGTTTTAGTATGACACGCAGATGACTGCCGCCACTTTTAGAATCGCTTCACTATAAAATTCCCTGGGCACTTAAGAGGTCAAAACTGACCAAAAAACTGAAGCGGGAATCTAGCATGATAAAGTCAAGCCAGCGAAAGCTGGAAAAAAGCAAGCTGAGTGCTCAGGTGGCAACATTAGTGACAGAGTGTGGAGGTGATGGCGGCAGCCACAGCAGCATGAAGTCAGGCAGTGGCACAATGACATTCTGGAGGTGGCAAAACACGAGGAAGCCACAGAGTGGCACAATGACCGAGAACGGAGGTCACGGCGGCAGCGTATGAGGTCAGGCAGTGGCACAATGACATTCTGGAGGTGGCAAAAACAGGAGGAAGCCACAGAATGGCACAATGACTGAGAGCGGAGGTCACGGCGGCAGCAGCATGAGGTCAGGCAGTGGCACAATGACATTCTGGAGGTGGCAAAACAGTATTAGGCCACAGAGTGGCACAATCACACAGTGTGGAGGTCACAACAGCAGCAGCATGAGGTCAGGCAGTGGCACAATGACATTCTGGAGGTGGCAAAACAGTATTACGCCACAGAGTGGCACAATCACTGAGTTGTGAGGTCACGGCGGCAGCAGCATGAGGTCAGGCAGTGGCACAATGACATTCTGGAGGTGGCAAAACAGGAGGAAGCCACAGAGGGGCACAATGACTGAGAGCGGAGGTCACGGCGGCAGCAGCATGAGGTCAGGCAGTGGCACAATGACACAGTGTGGAGGACATGGCAGCAGCCACAGCAGCAGCATGAGGTCAGACAGTGGCACAATGACACAGTGTGCATGTCACGGCAACAGCAACAGCAGCAGCAGCATGAGGTCATAGAGTGTTACAATGACAGAGTGTTGAGGTGGGTGTCAATACCAGTCCCTGGTAAGCTGGTGGTAGGCAGATGGAGAAACTGGCAGCAAAATGTGTGGCATCAGGTAGGTGGCGGCATCAGAATAGTGGCTGAGGCAGGTAGTTTGAACCCAGACTGACGCCTAAGGCATTGGTGTGTGGAAATCCTGGCCGATCCACGCCTGATTCATCTTGACAAAGGTCAGTCGTTCCACATTTCCCGTGGACAAGCGGGTTCTCCTTGGGGTAACGATGGCCCCCGCCGCACTGAACACCCGCTCTGATGCCACACTACTGGCCGGGCAGGACAGCTTCTCCACTGCAAACTCGGCAAGTTGCGGCCACACATCCAGTTTGGCTGCCCAGTAGTCCAGCGGATCTTCTAATTGAGGTGGCAGAGTGCTGTCCAAGTAGGCCACAACCTGTTGGTTCAGGGACTGCTCCCGGTCTTGCTGCTGCTGCTGGCGACTGCCCTCCTCACTAGGCGGGTGAAGGAAGCTGCTCATCAGTGACTCCTGACTTAGGTTACTACTGATGGAGCTGGTACTGCTCCTACCCCCCCACCTTCCCCCAGCAGCCGCGGCAGTAGTACGTGAGCGCTGAGGAACCCCCGGGTCAGACCTGTCAGAGGAGGGACGATGCCGCACATAGGCAGCGGCCAACTGATTACGGAGGATTTCCCTATAGTATTTGAGTTTGTCTTCCCTCTCAATAGCTGGGAAAAAGGCTCCCATTTTGGACTGGTAGCGAGGGTCCAATAGGGTGGAGAGCCAGAAGTCATCCCTCTGCCGGATGCTGACTATTCGGCTGTCACTAGCCAGGCTAATAAGCATGCTGCGGGCCATCTGCACAAGTGACTCCGAGGGGCTCCCTGCCTCCATTTCCACTGTATACTGCCACGGTGCTTGGTGGTCATCTGCCTCATCTTCCTCATCTCCATCCACCTCCTCCAGCTGCTCCTGCTCTCTTGTCACCTGGGTAGAAAATCCACTCACTTCACCAGACAATGCTTCTGCTCCAATGTCCTCCTCCTCCTCCTTTTTCAGTCCCCACCGGACTCATGTGGCCACGAGATGTAGTCGCCACGTCTCCAGTCCCCTCCCCAGACAGATTTTTCAGCATCTGTTCCAGGACATGAAGCAGTGGAATGACGTTATTCATCCCGTAGTCCTGGCGACTGACAAGTAACGTCGCCTCCTCGAATGGCCTCAACAAACGGCAGGTGTCACGCATGAGCTGCCACTGGCTGACATCAAAGTTACATAGGGGAGTACTTCTGTCTGCCTGGATCATCAAAAAATCGTTAATGGCCTTTCTCTGTTCATACAGTCGGTCCAACATGTGCAGGCTGGAATTCCAGCGGGTGGAAACATCGCATATCAGAGTGTGTTGGGGGAGGCCGTTCTGCCGCTGCAACTCGAGGAGGGTGTTCCTGGCTTTGTACGAATGGATAAAGTGCATGCACAGTTTCCTGGCCATTTTCAGAATGTTCTGAAGATCGGTGGAAGACTTCAGGAACCTTTTCACAACCAGATTGAACACGTGCGCCATGCAGGGCGCATGGACCATCCCTCCTCGGTGCAGCGCGGACACCATGTTCCTCCCATTGTCCGTCACCATGGTTCCGATTTGCAGTTGGCGTGGAGAAAGCCACACATCGATTTCTTGCTGCATGACGCGGAGCAGTTCCTCCCCAGTGTGACTTCGTTTGCCGAGGCAAGCCAGGTGTAGAAATGCGTGACACCGCTGTGCCCTACACATGTGGTATGATGGAGCGGTACTTGTGGAGGCTGATATGGTGGTGGTGGTGGAGGAGGAGGAGGCGGACATTGGCGCAGGTGCAGCAGTTTGACAACGTGGAGGAGAAAGCGGCGTCTCCTGTCCGAGTTGTTGGTGTGCCTGGGCTGGAAGCACATTCACCCAGTGGGCCGTAAAGGACATGTACTGGCCCTGACCGTAGTTACAGCTCCAGATGTCCGCGCTGTCGTGCACCTTGGAACAAACCGATAAGAAATTACCGCTTGGAACTCTCCATCTCGGCTCGGCACAAGCCATTAGTTCTCTGAACGGTGCAGAGTCTACCATTTGGAAAGGGAGGGACTGCAGTACCAACAACTTGGACAGGAGCACGGTCAGCTGCTGCACCTTAGGATGGTTGGACGCATACTGTTGTCTCTTTGCAATCGCCTCGCTGAACGACTGCTGGCGCCATGAGTAGCGAGGAGCAGGAGCATCTGGACCGGGAGATGATGTCAAAGAGAAACAGCTCCCTTCTGCAGAGGTGGTGGAGCCTTGACTGGCTGCAATGGCATGCGTGCCACTGGGCGCTGCTGCTGCTGCTGCTGTTGCTGCGGCGGCAGGATGGACCACCACATCTGAGCCACGTTTCTCCCAGGCCACCGGATGGTGATGCTGCATGTGTTGACGCAGGGTCGTGGTGCCAACGTTAGCTCCCTGGCCACACTTCAGTTTCTGCCCACAGATTCTACATATACCCATACTCGGCTCCTCCGCTGTCTTAGCAAAGAACTGCCACACCGCCGAGTATCGGATTATACCGCCAACGCTCCGCACTGAGTGACTACTGCCGCCGCTGCCTCGCTGAGCCCCTGTGCCGCTACTGTCTTGGACCTGCGAAGCGGGTTTTTTACCCCGTGGCCGCTTGGCTCCCGACCTCACACTGCTGCTATCCTGCTGACTCACGGCCACACGACCCACTTGCTGGCTGCGCTGCTGCCTGACGCGCAAGCTGACGCCCTCTTCTCCTGACGATGATGAAGCCCTTGCCTCACCCGGCTCCCAAGTGTGGTCGGCTACATCATCATCTATTTGTGTTTCATCGTCACTGCTGTCCTCATCACCGGTCTTGGTATGCCGAGGCTGACCTCTCACAACATGACCTCCCATGCCACTCTCCACATCTATACTTTGCCGCCTACTGCAAAAAGCAGGCGATATTGGCCCCATTTCTTCGCTGCCAAGTAGCTGCTGACTGCCCTCCTCAAATTGTTCATCCTCGCTATATAGTGGCGCTGAGCCCAGACCACATAGTAGATCTCTGGCTGAGGGAACCGGATGGGACAGAGGCGGGCTGAGGACAGGTGAGGGCCGCTGACCCGCTCCCGGGCCATGCCAACTAATGGTTGTGTCTGAGGTTCCCACCGACTCTTGGCTGGGGTTGTCAGATGTCATCTGGGAGGAAGAGGATGACCTAGTCAACCAATCAAGAACCCTTGGGTTGCTGAACAACACATGGCCGCTAGATGACAGCGGCAGTTGTGGCCTCACCGAGTGACCCCTGCTGCGACGTCCCCTTGCTGTGCTGCGACCTGGGCCTGTTCCAGGAATGTTTGTGCCACTGCCACTCGCAGGTGCAGAGCCTGCCACCTCTCTGTCTGACATACTGTTTGTTCTAAAATGTACAGACACTGTTTGATGATGATATCTGTATATTGATAAATATACACCCTGTTTTTGACTCCAATGAACCCAGTAACAAGCTTGGGTAACCCTTGGATATAAAAAGCGCACCACAAAAGGCCAGGAAAAAATTTATTGTATGTGTCGTTTAAAAACACTGTTGGGTTTTACTAAATGTAAAAGCACAAACAGGCTTAATTAACCTTCGGACATGAATTAGGCTACAGGAAAAATGTATATATTTTGGCGTTGAAAAAGATGGTTTATTTTTGTCAGCACACCAGCAAAACAACGCTTAATTAACCCCTGGATGTAAATTGCGCCAAAGAATTGAGCCCCACAAAATAGTAGCTTTGTAGCATGTTACAATTGCGTGTTTTCTACACCACACAACAAGAGATACAGTTGTAATTAACCTTTGCTTGTGAATTAGGCTACAGGAAAAATGTATATATTTTGGCGTTGAAAAAGACGGTTTATTTTTGTCAGCACACCAGCAAAACAACGCTTAATTAATCCCTGGATGTAAATTGCGCCAAGGAAATGAGCCGCACAAAATAGTAGCTTTGTAGCGTGTTACAATTGCGTGTTTTCTACGGCACACAACAAGAGATACAGTTGTAATTAACCTTTGCTTGTGAATTAGGCTACAGGAAAAATTTATATATTTTGGCGTTGAAAAAGACGGTTTCTTGGGGTCAGCACACCAGCAAAACAATGCTTAATTAACCCCTGGATGTAAATTGCGCAATAGAATTGAGCAGCCAAAAATGAAGTGGTATTTGTATTGTAAAAATGCTGTTTTCTTTAATGAATACAACAGGACCTGGCTTAGATCCACTTGGATATTGAATGTATATGCAGCTGCAGTGGACGCACACTGGATTTCAGATCCAATACCCAAAAAATTAGAAATAGAACATTAGAGAACAATCTCTGAGACAAGCTGAGACACCCCACTGAAATCGCTATATAAAAATCAATTCTTCAGTAAGAGCTATCAGCCGCGGCAGCACTTTCCCTGATGAACACAGTGAGAGGAGTGTGAGCTCCCGGCATCGCGCCCGGACTTATATAGTGCGGTGACGTCACAGAATCCCGCCGGTCTCTGATTGGCTTCACCTCTGCACATGTCATGCAGGCTATGCCCTTCTTCCTCCCAGAGTGCTTTGCCCACTGTAGCGCCATGTGCTCGCAGCCATTTTCTCAATCAAAAGCACACTTCGTTCAACCGAAGTACCCCCAAAATTCGACTTCATTCCGAACCGAAGTTTTCCTGAAATTCTAAACGAATTCCACTTCGTTAGAATCGATTCGCCCATCTCTACCGCTGGGGGTGCCCCGTCAAGTTAGTGATTTCCAAGGATAATGCCACAACGGTCTGCAATACCCCAGCTATGGCAAAAAAACTTCTCCTGTCATGGGGTCTTCTTGTCTCACCTGTGTCCACGCCACAGAAAAAAGGTGCTTCCAGACCGGAGGCCATAACCCCGCTTTGGTCGGACAAGAACCATAGGTCTAGACCTCGTACGAATGACTGACAGTTTCCCTGAATAGGCAGTCTTTTTTCTACCCAATGGTTCAACTGGTGCCTTAAATAGGTAGTCTGATTTTCTTTTTTTTTGATCGTTTAGGCAAAGACTTGCCCCCTAATACTTCTCCACCTTTTCTCCTTTCTGGTTGGAGAGACTTGCTTGTATTACTTCTATATGTTAACCTGCGTTGCCATGGTTTCTGATTTTATGCATTGTTATCTGTTTGCATTTATTCTGGATTCTTACTACCATGTACTACAATATTGTAACACCACTCCCAATATAATTTTTGGAGGATATGATTTCCACAGGTCGGCCGTTACTAACGATATCAACCTTTCACAATGTCGATCAAATTTATGTCACTGAATGTGAATGGCCTTAATTCTCCCTGCAAAAGGTCCGGTATGTGGAAGGACATTCTTAGGTCTAACGCCGATGTAGTATGTCTGCAGGAGACTCATATCTGTAACACTGATTTATTTAGACTCAAACATAAAAAATGTCCTTACTCTTTCCATTCGACATTAGAACATAAGAAAGCAGGAGTATCTGTCTTCATCAAGGACACGGTTGCGTTCAGTCTCAATCAGTCCATTATTGGTGTCAACGGTAGATATGTCATCTTACAGGGGACTTTAAACGCATTAGAATGCACGATAGTAGCACTGTACGCCCCGAACACGCACCAGTTAGCCTTTGCTAAGAGAATCCTAGCTAAAGTAAAAAAAATACAAAAAGGGAACTTAATAATCTGCTGCGATTTCAACATGGTAATAGATAAATCCAGAGGGGGCTCAAGATTCACTCCTGAATTAAAACCCCTTTCCTCAGGGGAAAATTACAAACCCCTGGCGTTTGACCCCCCGAGGAGCGGGATTATACCATTTTCAGCGCCCAGCACACATGCGAGGCTTGATTTTTCCTTTTTAAATGGGACGGGGCCTTCAATTGGTTCCCAGTCCATATGGCTACAGAATTTGGGTTTGGACCATCTCGGTCTTTTTAAAATTAGGCCCATTTTTTCCCCTATCACACCCCCCCGTGGCGTTTTTAATAATATTTTGCTAAATCCCCCAAACTTTCAGAAATTTCCACGTCAAAAAAAAAACCCGGGCTACACTTACAGCTCAGGGTGTTGATGCACTAAATCCCAGCAGCAAGGCACTTGGCCCCTTTTGCGATGGGGAAAAGATAGCAGGTGCCTTAATTAAGAGAAATGCTTAGGTAATAGTTCCCCCAGATGCAAAAACCACAGTTAACACATGGGGGCTGCTTAAAAAAAGCAAAAAATACTGATGAGAATTGCCTTTTGGTAAAGCGTACAGGGGTAACGCCCCTGTAAGTTTATACCTGCTGGGTTTAGCTTTATCTCCCCTTTGTGGGAGATTAAGTGAAACCCGTGGTATTATGTACAGAGCCGTTACTCTGTATCGCTTTATCCCTATGAATTCTCATCAGGTATTGTTGCATTTTTAAGCGTCTCCCCTTGTTATACTGGGTTTTTTGTTTTCTGGGGGTGTAATATACCCCAGAGCATTTGCATTAATTAACGGACCCGCTATCTTTTCCCTGCAGAAGAAGGGCCAGAGTCCCTTGCTGCTGGGATTTTTGGATCTAACAGCCCCTGAAGCTGTAAGTGTCCCCTTTGGTTTTTTTGGTAATTCATGTCCCATTTTTCTGTGCAAATTTCCACGTCACTAACAGATTATTTTACAATCAATGCCCCTACTGCTCCGTCGACAGAAACATTATGGTATGCTCATAAATAGTGATGAGCGATTACGTTGACTATCGTCATCGGGTCGAAAGTCGATTTGGCAATTATCAAGACGATTTCCGATAGTCGATAATAGTTTTTCCCGATCACCATTTAAGTCTATGGGGAGAGCAACAACACCTTTATTTTTACCCCAAACAGGGGGTGGAAAGTGGAATAAAATCCCAACAGTCAAATGGATATGTAATCTTAGGTAAACAAATTTGGTTATAAAAGCCACAGAAAAAAAACTTTACAGACCTTCACTATCCCTGTCTTGTACCACACCCTGACCCCTTTAAAAAAGCATCACCCACAAATTTAAAAAGTGCAGAAGGCAGTATGATTTGAACCATCATTTTTATTGAAATGGACATTGAAAATCCCCTCCCGGACGCAGCATTAGCCCCAAAACCCGCTGACCCCAGATTTAAAAATGCCGGAAAAAGGGGTCTTTAAAACCCCCATTTTATTGAATGGAATTGATATATCTTCCCGTACCGCAGAATGACCCTTAAAAACCCGTCTGACCCAGATTAAAAAGTGTGGGGAAAAGGGTCTTTTTAACCACCATTTTAGTTGAAATGGAATTTATATACCCGTCCTGGGCCCCAAGCATGGCCCCAAATGCTGACCCCCAAAATTTTAAAAAATGCCCCAAAAAGGGGTCTTTAACCACCTTTTTGTTTCACTGGCTTGACTATACCTGTCCTGGGCCCCAGCATGAACCCCAAACCTGCATGATCCCCAGTTTTTAAAAATTGCCGCAAAAAGGAGTCTTTCAACCCCCAAAATTTTAGTTTCACTGGACATTGACTATACCTTTGTACCTGGGCACAGCATGACCCCCGAACCTGCATGACCCCCAGATTAAAAAAGGGCCGGAAAAAAAGTTCTTGAACCCACCATTTTAGTTGAACTGGACTTTGACTATACCTTTATCCTGGGCAACAGCATGAGCCCCAAAACCTGCATGACCCCCAGATTTAAAAAGTGTGGAAAAAGGGAGTCTTTAAACCACCATTTTAGTTTCCTGGACATTGACTATATCTTTTCTGAAACCGCAGAATGACCATTAAACCTGTCTGACCAAAGATTAAAAAGTGCTGGGAAAGGAGTCTTTGAACACCAGTTTTAATTTCACTGAACATTGACAAATACCTGTCTGGGCCACAGCATGAGTCCCAAACCTGTCTGTACCCACAGATTAAAAAGTGCCGGAAATGGAGTCTCTCAACCACCATTGTAGTTGAACTGGACATTGACTATAACTGTCCTGGGCCACAGCATGAGCCCCAAACCTGTCTGACCCACAGATTAAAAAGCGCCGGAAAAAGGAGTCTTTCAACCACCATTTTAGTTTCACTGGACATTGACTATATCTGTCCTGAACCGCAGAATGACCCCTAAACCTGTTTGACCCACAGATCACAAACGGACTATGCTTTTTTTGTACAGTGACTGTCATTTAGTATATTTTTTGGTAACTGACGTTTGTTTACAGAATTTATTTAGGGAAGTTTTATTTATAGTTTTACATTAATATCATTTTGCTTTTTTTTCAAGTGTGATAACATACAACATACACCCCTCCCTGCAGTTTTTAAAGGTATTTTTTACACGTGTAGATGTGTTAATTCGGTCCACACCACCCCATAAGTAATAAAAATGTCCTTTAAACATCCCCAAAACACTTCTTAGTTTAGAAGACATTTGCCCCCCTGGCTTCTGAGAGTGATTCAGCCAATCAATTCAATGGTTTCATTTTTTCCTCCAATCCCTTCTTCAGTGATTAGGGACAGACACCCTGGAGATCAAATGATGCGAAACCCCATAGTGACTCCAGCCCCAGAAAATTTTAAGCCTCAAATTGTAACAATTTTGTGTCCCGCCCTGGGCCCTTTTTGAACTACTTAAGCTCACAGAATCACCCTTTTTTAAAATCTGCTTTTTTAGAGAAATTTGAAGCTCTACTGATTGCCCCTAAAGGTGAGAGCCAGTGCTGCCGTCAGCCATCTGTTAACACGGAGGTCATGCTGCCAGGGGCCCGACTTACAGTGGGTTGCGGTTTTTGAGCCCAGGTAGCGTCTGTCATTTTATTAACACGGAGGTCCAGCTGCCAAGGCCAGACTACAAAAAATTTCTGGTTCAAATTTAAGTTGCAAGGTACTCTATCAACAAAGCTTGACTGACCAAAAGTGAAAAAACACCTATCTGAAATGTATACTGATAATAAAAGTGGAGTTTTGCACCTAACAAAAAGACCTGCAGTTACTAGAAAAGATCTGTATCCTAATATAAGTTCAGGGTGCCAAAATCAAGTAATATTTCAACAGAAAACTGTTAAATTTAAAAAAGCTATTGCAATGCAATGCCTACACTAAGGGCTGGGTGCACAATATCCGTATCCTTTAAAAAAGCTTGTCTGTGTTCACCCCCGCGGGCCTCCCGCCGCTCCCCCCGTGACTTTACAGCGGTAGATGCTCCTTTAAAATTCTCAGCCTAACTACCTAAAATCTGCAAATCTCTGATCTACCTAAGTTCTAAGGTTCACAGCTAAAAGTAAAGCTGTCTCTGTGAACAAATAGAATAATTTCGCTGAGCTGTTTGCACAGAGGCATGGCGCACGTCCTACTCCTTTGAGATACTGACACACACTGATCATGAACAGGAAGGGCTGTTCTATGTAAAACTAGGTCATGTGATTTTTCCAGACAATCGCAACCATACACATCCCAGACATGAAGTCGCACAAACAGCTCACCCAGCTCTATTCTGTAAGCTGATTTGCTGGCCGCCAAAATGACAGGAAGCGCCGAAAATGGCACGAAATTAATAGATTATGCACAGATTTTAACCTAAATTATCGCGTGATCTAAAAAATCCGATCAACGTAAATACCGTGCCGATTTCAACTTTGTCGATAATATTCGCTCAACACTACTCATAAAGCATACATTCGTGGCATATTCATGTCTATAGCAGCAGCTAGGGAAAAGAGGCGTAGGAACACAAAGATAAATGAACTCCTAGATAAGATTAAAACACTTGACTCTCAATTTAAGAAATCCCCCTTGCAAACTATCAAGGAAGAATTGCAGACGCTCAAAAATCAATTGAGTGTTCTGCATCTCCAGCAATATGAGACACACCTAAATAGGTTAAAGTGGAACTTTTATCTTCAAGGAGACAGATCGAGTAGGATATTAGCCAGAAGAGTCAAAGTGCTCCAAGCAAAAACGCGAATTCCATACCTTACCACCCCCTCTAAATCTATAATATATAAAAATATGTGATTCTCGGCAAATATCGAATGCTTTTGCTAAGTATTACAGCTCCCTTTACAATCTAAGCTCAGACCCCACAATACCACTGGTAGAAGATCAGGATATAGACTCCTTTCTACAAGAAATCTCTTTGCCCTCCCTTAACGCCGACCAGTTGGCTTGGATTAAACAACAGATTACTATCTCCGAAATTGAAAAAACCATAAATCATCTAAAGTGTAATAAATCCCCGGGCCCGGATAGACTAACAAACGAATACTATAAGATGTTTAATTCCCTCCTTTCACCATACCTAACTGAACTTTTCCAATCCATTATTGAAAAAGGAGCCCCCCCGGAAGAACTACTATGTGCCACTATATCTACCATCCCAAAACCTGGGAAGCCGGCAGACCTGGTTTCGAATTACAGACACATCTCTTTATTAAACTCAGATATAAAAGTTTTCTCAAAAATTCTGGCAGATAGACTTAATAATGTACTTCCCGCTTTAATTCAGAAAGATCAGGTAGGCTTCGTGAAAGGCAGGCAAACGAGAGATGGCATTAGACGAGTCCTAGATATCCTTCAAATAGCATCGAAGCGGAGATTACCCTTTGCCATTCTCTCATTAGACGGCGAGAAGGCCTTTGACCGAATTAATTGGGGCTATTTGGCACGTATAAACCAACCAAAAATTTTACTTTTACCCAGATTTCTATATGTGGCAAGGTCCTTACCATTCCAATTTCCTAAACCCTTGTTGACCAATCTTCAAAATCTCTTATTGAAATTTATATGGAGATCAAAAAAGCCAAGATTTCAAAAACAGTACTTATACAGGAGAAGTTCTGAGGGAGGTTTATCGGTCCCTAACCTACTACAATATAACCTAGCATCTATTCTGGAACCCATGTTCTTCTTTTGGAAGTCCCCTGAAACACACCATTGGTCAACATTGGAAAATGCATTGATCCCGAGGGGCTCATTTAAAGACTGTTTAATTGCCATGTTATGTGGAGATCCTCCTAAAACATACGGATTACTTACTCTTACACATGCAGCAGACGTTTGGTATAAATATGTCGCTTGCAAGCAAATAGTAACAATTGATCAGCGTCATTGCTCCCTTTCAGCCTTACAAATTATCCTACCCTATGCCCCGATTACACAATGGATTCACCACGGAATCCGAGAAATAGGAGATATATTCTATAAGTGCCGTTTTAGACAATTTGAAGACTTGGTACAAAAATACTCGATTCTGAGGCATCAATTTTTCTTATATCTTCAACTGCGACACCTTATCCAGACCCAGTGTCTACCTCTCGAGGTTCAAGCCTCCTCACCACTACACAACTTCCTCTGGCGAAAAGATAGTAATAAACAAGGTCTGTCGATCGCTTATAGATCATTATTTGAAACAGACATAGGGGATAAACCAAAGTATGCTGTGAAATGGGAAAAGGAAATTACCCACTCCTACACAACATTAGAATGGCAACAAGCAGCAAACGTAGTGTCCAAACACTCAAGATGTGCCAACCATGTAGAAATTTCTAGAAAGATCCACCTTCGATGGTACTTGACTCCGAGCAGACTTTCTCACATGACCCCCGGGTTATCACACCTCTGTTGGAGACAATGTGGAGCAAAGGGTTCACTTTTGCATATGTGGTGGAGCTGCCCTGTGATACAACCTATATGGGGACAATTAGAATCCCTTCTCCTAGAGATTTTTCAATGGCACATTGCCTTCACCCCAGAACTTGCTGTTTTGGACCTAACGTTCAACGACGTCCCTAGTTCCTTCCACACAGTCCTTGGGGCTTGTTAACAGCTCAATGGCTGAAAAAACATGAACCCAGTAGCTAGCAACTTTGCCATTTATGCTGACTGGGAAAAAGATCACATGTGCAGCTAATTGCTAGAGCAAGATGAAAAACTGCACACCAACTTTAACACCTATTCACACCAGCATGCAGAAAAGCCGCAGTATAATGCATGGGGAGATTGCACAGATGCAAAGTAACCAATGAAACAATCTCCCCATGCATTATACTGCGGCTTTTCTGCATGCTGGTGTGAATAGGTGTCAAATTTGGTGTGCAGTTTTTCATCTTGCTCTAGCAGTTAGCTGCACATGTGATCTTTTTCCCAGTCAGCATAAATGGCAAAGTTGCTAGCTACTGGGTTCGTGTTTGTTCAGCCATTGAGCTGTTAACAAGCCCCAAAGAATTGGAGTGTTTTTTGAGTAAGTAATGTCCCATTTTCTCTATGTTTTTTCCACACAGTCCTCTCACACTCACTAATTGCCACCAGAATGGCACGTGTAGCCCATTGGAGAACCCCATCCCCACCAAACATTGGGGAGATAGTTCAAAGAATTAACAGACAATATCACTGTGAGACTAGCCTAGCAATCCCCCACACATTAATTAATTAAAGCTAGATACAACTGGTTGCCCTGGACTTCGTCTAAGTACTTTGTATAGTAATATCGTATGTATTGCCAATTTCGCCATTATGTTGCCTTGACTGGGCCTCTTTTGTAGGTTCTTGCGTAGCTTGTTGCAGTATGACTTGTGGTCACTTGATTACTCGACACTTGGTTGAAATAGATTTACCTGATTACTCATGTACATGGTATGTGTTACCCATATGTATCCCTTCCCTGGTTTTGTTATTCCTAAGTTTTTTACTTTGTGATGTTTCCTGTTATGTCTCTTTGGAAAATTAATAAAAATTCTAATGTAAAAAAAAAAAAAATAATGATTTCAGGGACTTAGGCCAAAAGCTTGAGGCAGAGACCTCCAAGGTAATATTTTCAGAAATTTTCAGGCCACACCAGAGAGGCAATGGGAGATTAGAGAGGTGAATAAGTGGCTCAAAAATTGGTGTAGGAAGGAGGGATTTGGGTTTTTGGAGAACTGGGCTGACTTCTGTCTCGGCTACAGACTCTATGCTAGGGACGGGGTGCACCTAAATGGGGAGGGTGCAGCTGTATTGGGGGACAGAATGGCCAGGAAGTTGGATGAATATTTCAAGTAGGGACTGGCTACAAATATAGCGTGCAAGATAGTGAAGATAGAGAGCTGGGAATTAGGAGTAAAACAGGTGGTGGAGTGGAGGGAAGGAAGGGGTGTAGCAATAGTTAAAAATATCAGGGAGAAAGGAATAAAAACAGAAAAATCTTTAAAATGCATGCTAACCAATGCCAGGAGTCTGACCAACAAAATAAATGAACTAGAATTATTAATTGCTGAAGAAAAATATGACATAGTGGGGATAACTGAGACATGTCTCCACGAGAGCTATGACTGGGCGGTTAACTTACAGAGTTACAGTATATTTAGGAGAGATCGTAAATAGGGATGAGCAATTTTATCGCCAAATGTCAAAATCGGCAAGGTTTTTTAGGCTAATCGGAAATTTACGATCACGCGATAGTTTAGTCTATTACTATCGTGATATTTTCAGCGTTTCCTGTCATTTTGGCGGCCAGCCAATCAGCTTTGAGGATAGAGGGGGTGAGGAGGATGTACAACGTCACCACTTTGCGGTGTATGGATTTCATTGGCTGCAAAAATCATGTGACCTCGTTTTATCTATGCAACTGCATTTCCTGTACAGCTCATTTTCTGTCTATGACACTTCACAGCAGGACGTGTCTGCGTTTAAACCAGTAGCTGTTCTAACAGCTCTGACAGATAGTCTCTTCTAATACAAGAAACCATCCACCTAGCTATAGATTAGAATAGAGTTAGATTAGAGAATTTCAGTTCTTACTTAGTTAGAGAAAGTTTTAAAGATATCTACAGGTGTGTGTAGATGCGGGTGATGCGGGGGGGGGGGGGGAGGAGGCGGTCAGGAAGAGAGGCTTTTGAAAGGAAGGGAGATGTTGTGCAGCTCAGTGTGTTCTGTGTCCTTGAATTGAAAAAGCATTTTTTACCACTTTTTTGCCAGTAGACCTCTGATAGGAGGTGAAATTGTCCCTGTTTTTCAGTTCTATTGCAATCACTGCGTGTCAGTGTTCCCAAAAACCGGCATAACTTATCCCTATAACTTTTAAATAGTTTTATTGAAGTCCGTGTATCTGTTTGCCGCAAAGAGCTCAGTTGTACGCATATTGTGTTATACATATTTTATAGTAAATTACACCTATTGTCAGTGGTGCGAAGGCTACCATATTAATCCATATAACATGTAAATACTCTTATTGCAGTCCGTGCGTCTATTTGCCGCAAAGAGCTCAGTTGTACGCATATTGTGTTGTACATATTTTATAGTAAATTACGCCTGTAGTCAGTGGTGCGAGGCCGCCATATTAATCCATAAAACATTTAAATACTCTTATTGCAGTCCGTGCGTCTTTTTGGCGCAGAGAGCTCAGTTGTACGCAAATTGTGTTATACATATTTTATAGTAAATTACGCCTGTTGTCAGTGGTGCGAAGGCCGCCATATTAATCCATATAACTAGAGATGGGCGAATTGATTCTAACGAAGTGGAATTCGTTTAGAATTTCAGGAAAACTTCGGTTCAGAACTTTGGGGTACTTCGCGTGAGCGAAGTGTGCTTTTGATTGATAAAATGGCTGTGAGCACATGGCATTACATGGGGCAAAGAACTCTGTGAGGAAGAAGGGCATAGCCTGCATGACATGTGCAGAGATGAAGCCAATCAGAGACCGGCGGGATTCTGTGACATCACCGCACTATATAAGTCCGGGCACGACGCTGGGAGCTCATACCGCTCTCACTGTACTGATTAGGGAAGGTGCTGCCGCGGATGCTTATGATAGCTGATACTAAAGAACTCATTTTTATACAGCGATTTTTGTGGGGTGTCTCAGCTTGTCTCAGAGACTGCTTCTCTTAACGTTCTAATTCTGATTTTGTGGGGTATTGGATCTGAAGTTCAGTGAGTGTCCAGTGCAGCTGCATATACATTTTAATGCTATCTGCTCATAGCACATTGAATATCCAAGGGTGATCTAAGCCTGTTCCTGTTGTATTCATTTAAAGAAACAGCGTTTTTACAATACAAATACCACTTCATTTTTGGCTGCTCAATTCTTTTGCGCAATTTACATCCAGGGTTAATTAAGCGTTGTTCTGCTGCTGTGGTGACTGAAAGAAACCGTCTTTTTCACAGGCAAAAAATACATTTTTCCTGTAGCATAATTCAAAACTGAAGGTTAATTACAAGTTTTCCTCTTGTTGTGTAGCGTAAAATTTACCCATTGTAACACGCTACAAAGCTCGTATTTTTTGGTTGCTCTATTCTTTTGCGCAATTTACATCCAGGGTTTAATTAAGCGTTGTTCTGCTGCTGTTGTGTAGCCAGGGTTTAATTAAGCGTTGTTCTGCTGCTGTGGTGACTAAAAGAAACCGTTTATTTCACCACCAAAAAATACATTTTTCCTGTAGCATAATTCACAAGCGAAGGTTAATTACAAGTTTTCCTCTTGTTGTGTAGCGTAAAATACACGCCATTGTAACACGCTACAAAGCTATTAGTTTTTGGTTGCTCAATTCTTTTGCGCAATTTACATCCAGGGGTTAATTAAGCGTTAAACCTGCAAAGAAGCACGTACTTGAAAGGTGTAAAAGCTGTTTCTTTATTATTTCAATCTTCGTGGATAAGGATAAAAATAGCGTAATACAGGCAATGGTAAAGGCTGACGCGTTTCTGGCTAGATACTAAGCCCTTGTTCACAACATCCAGGGGTTAATTAAGCGTTGTTCTGCTGCTGTGGTGACTAAAAGAACCGTTTATTTCACCGCCAAAAAATAAATTTTTCCTGTAGCATAATTCACAAGCGAAGGTTAATTACAAGTTTTCCTCTTGTTGTGTAGTGTAAAATAGATGCCATTGTAACACGCTACAAAGCTGGTAATTTTTGGCTGCTCAATTCTTTTGCGCAATTTACATCCAGGGGTTAATTAAGCGTTGTTCTGCTGCTGTGGTGACTAAAATAAACCATCTTTGTCACCGGCAAAAAATACATTTTTTCTGTAGCATAATTCACAAGCGAAGGTTAATTACAAGTTTTCCTCTTGTTGTGTAGCGTAAAATACACGCCATTGTAACATGCTACAAAGCTCGTAGTTTTTGGTTGCTCAATTCTTTTGCGCAATTTACATCCAGGGGTTAATTAAGCGTTGTTCTGCTGCTGTGGTGACTAAAAGAAACCGTTTATTTCACCGCCAAAAAATACATTTTTCCTGTAGCATAATTCACAAGCGAAGGTTAATTACAAGTTTTCCTCTTGTTGTGTAGCGTAAAATACACGCCATTGTAACACGCTACAAAGCTCCAAGTTAGTGGTTGGTCAATTCTTTTGCGCAATTTACATCCAGGGGTTAATCAAGCGTTGTTCTGCTGCTGTGGTGACTTAAAGAAACCGTTTATTTCACCGCCAAAAAAGACATTTTTCCTGTAGCATAATTCACAAGCGAAGGTTAATTACAAGTTCTCCTCTTGTTGTGTAGTGTAAAATACACGCCATTGTAACACGCTACAAAGCTGGTAATTTTTGGCTGCTCAATTCTTATGCGCAATTTACATCCAGGGGTTAATTAAGCGTGGTTCTGCTGTTGTGGTGACTAAAATAAACCATCTTTTTCACCAGCAAAAAAGACATTTTTTCTGAAGCATAATTCACAAGCGAAGGTTAATTACAAGTTTTCCTCTTGTTGTGTAGCGTAAAATACACGCCATTGTAACACGCTACAAAGCTCGTCGTTTTTGGTTGCTCAATTCTTTTGCGCAATTTACATCCAGGGGTTAATTAAGCGTTGTTCTGCTGCTGTGGTGACTAAAAGAAACCGTTTCTTTCACCGCCAAAAAATACATTTTTCCTGTAGCATAATTCACAAGCGAAGGTTAATTACAAGTTTCCCTCTTGTTGTGTAGTGTAAAATACACGCCATTGTAACACGCTACAAAGCTCGTAGTTTTTGGTTGCTCAATTCTTTTGCGCAATTTACATCCAGGGATTAATTAAGCGTTGTTCTGCTGCTGTGGTGACTAAAATAAACCGTCTTTTTCACCGGCAAAAAAGACATTTTTCCTGGAGCATAATTCATAAGCGAAGTTTAATTCCAAGTATTCCTCTTGTTGTGTAGCATAAAATACACACCATTGTAACAGGCTACAAAGCTGGTAGTTTTTGGTTGCTCAAATCTTTTGCGCAATTTACATCCAGGGTTTAATTAAGCGTTGTTCTGCTGCTGTGGTGACTAAAAGAAACCGTTTATTTCACCGCCAAATAATACATTTTTCCTGGAGCATAATTCATAAGCGAAGTTTAATTACAAGTTTTCCTCTTGTTGTGTAGCGTAAAATACACGCCATTGTAACACTATACAAAGCTCGTAGTTTTTGGTTTCTCAATTATTTTGCGCAATTTACATCCAGAGGTTAATTAAGCATTGTTCTGTTGCTGTGGTGACTAAAAGAAACCATTTATTTCACTGCCAAAAAATAAATTTTTCCTGTAGCATAATCCACAAGCGAAATTTAATTACAAGTTTTCCTCTTGTTGTGTAGTGTAAAATACATGTCAATGTAACACGCTAAAAAACTGGTAGTTTTTGGCTGCTCAATTCTTTTGCGCAATTTACATCCAAGGGTTAACTAAGTATTTTTCTGCAGTTGTACTCAGTAAAAGAAACTTTGTTTTTCACCGCCACAGAAGAAATTCTGTAGCATAATTCATATCCGAAGGTTAATTAAGCCTGTTTGTGCTTTTATATTCAGTAAAATACACAGAGTTTATAAACGGCACATACAAGTCAATTTTTCCTGCCCATTTGTGGAGCGCAATTATTATCCATGGGTTACCCCAAGCTTGTTACTGGGTTCATTTGGATGTCAAAATACAGGGTGTGTATTTATCATATCAGATATCTTCATCAAAACAGTATCTGTACATTTTAGAACAAACAGTATGTCAGAAAGAGAGGTGGCAGGCTCTTCACCTGCGAGTGGCAGTGGCACAAACATTCCTGGAGCAGGCCCAGGTCGCAGCACAGCAAGGGGAAGTCGCAGCATGGGTCACTGGGTGAGGCCACAACTAGTGTTGAGCGTTTATTATCGACAAAGTTGAAATCAGCACAGTTTTTCTGTTGATCGAAATTTTTAGGTTAAAATCTGTGCATCATCTATTAAGATCGCGCCATTTTCTGCGCTTCCTGTCATTTTGGCGGCCAGCAAATCAGCTTACAGAATAGAGCAGATTGAGATGTGTGTAGGACGTCATGACTGGGATGTGTATGGTTGCAATTGGCTGGAAAAATCACATGACCTCGTTTTACATAGAACAGCCCTTCCTGTTCAGCCTCAGTGTCTCACAGCGTCTCCTAGCAGTAGGAAGTGCGCTCTGCCTCTGTCCAACCAGCTCAGCGAAATTATTCTATTTCTTCACAGAGAAAGCTCTACTGGTAGCTGTGATCCTTACAACTTAGTTAGATTAGAGATTGGATACTGTTTTATTGGTAGTTAGGTAGAGAACTTTTTATTGGCAGCTTCTTCAGCTGTTATGTCACGGGATGGGAAGCGGTCTGAGGGGGCGCCCCCGCGGGGCACAGAACACAGACATTTTCTGTTTAAAGATATACTGGATTAAAGTCTACACAAGGACTTTGGTAGACCTTGCACTGCATAGCTGTATTATTAACAGTTTTCTATTGAGAAATATTTCCTGGATATTGGGCAGCCTGAAACTTTCTATTAGAATACACATCTTTTTTAGTAACTGCAGGTCTCTTTGTTAGTGGAGTGTTCTGAAGCTTTTTCGGTAACGAGTACCATGCAGTTGCGCAGTGCAAAATCTCCACTTTAATTATAAGATATTACATTATTCAGATAGTGTGTTCATTGTTTAAGAATTTTTGCCCATTTCCAGCCTTTATTGATATATCCACCTTGCAGTTAAATCTAGATATCAGCTATTTTTGTAGTCAGCACAGGAGTTGATAGGTGCCAAAAATACCTTGTATTATCCGAATAAATTTCCAGTAAGTGTTTTTTTGATCACGCTTTGGCGCACTACAGCTTTGTTTCATTGGAAGGGTCACCTTGCAGAACTTATATAATGTGAATACTGCATATTTTGTAGTTCACTACAGGTGAATTGATACGGTGCAAAAAAATACCTTTTATTTTATCGGAATACATTTACAGTATGTGTTTTTTCACTTTGGCGCACTACACATGCTTTGTTCATTGAGCACCTTTGCAAATTAACATGTGAAATACTGCAATTTTGATCACCACAGGTGAATTGAAAGGTCCTGCCAAAGAAAATTACACATTGGTATTTTCCGAATAAATCTTGCAGACTACGTGTTTTTTGTACCTTTGGCGACAAAGCTTTGTTCATTGATGCACCTTGCAATCTGTATAATGTGGATTACTGCTATTTTAGTGTCGAACTACAGGTGGATTGATGTGTCGCTCTAAATAAATTTACCTTTTAATTATCCTGATACATTACAGATATGTGTTTTTTCACTTTAGCGCGCACTAATGCTCTTGGTTCATTGAGGCCCTTGCACATTAATAATGTGAATACACAGCAATTTTTGTAGTCTCCTACAGGTGATATTGACAGGTGCCAATATTATCTTGTATTATAGCCCGATTTACATTACTAGATACGTGTTTTTTTGACTTTGGCGCACTACAGCTTCTGTTTCATCTGGGCACCTTGCGATTAAATGTGAATACAGCAATTTTGTAGTCACCACAGGTGAATTGAAAGGTACAAAAATACCTTGTATTATCCGTATAACAATTTTCAGATATCCGTGTTTTTTCACTCTTGGCGCCACGGCGACTGATTTGTTGATAGATCTACTTTGCAGTTTTATTCGTTGAAACACAAGCAAATTGTGTAGTTACCACAGGTGAATTGATAGGTGACTAAAAAAACTTTTATTATCCGAATACAATACAGCATACCGTTGTTTTTTTACTTTGGCGCAACTACAGCTTTGAACATTGAGGCACCTTGGCACGTAATGTGGTAATACAAGACTCATACTTTTGGTGTCACACCACAGGTGAATTGAAAGGTGCAGCAAAATACCTTGTGTATTATCCCGAATACATTTCCGGTTACGTGTTTTTTTCTTACTTTGGCGACAGGCCAGCTTTGTAGATAGACCTACTTCTGCAGTATAAATTTGAATCCAGACAATATTGTGTAGTTAACAACAGGTGAATTGATAGGTTGCCAAAAATATACCTTGTATTATTCTGAATACATTTCAGTTATCGTGTTTTTTGACTTTGGCGCACTATAGCTTGTTCATTGAGGCCTCTCTTGGGACTTAAATGTAGAATACTGCAATTTTGTATCACCATGGTGACTATGTATTAGGTGCCAAAAAAATACCTTTTCTATCACGAATACAATATCAGATACGTGGTTTTTTTGGCTTTGGCGCAGGCCAGCTTTGTTCATTGACAGGCACCTTGCACTTTAAATGTCGAGTACAGCATTTTTATAGTCACCACAGGTGAATTTAAAGGTGCAAGAAAAATACCTTTATTATCCGAATACATTTCCTTGTACGTGGTTTTTTCACTTTGGCGCAGGCCTCAGCTTTGTTGATGTAGATCTACCTGTGCGTATATATTTGAATCAGCTAAATTTTTTTTTTGATTGGAGGATTTGAAAATAGGCTGTGAGATTTGCCGTCTTTTAATAACGAGGACTTTCCAAAATCGATCTTCCAGATACCTTCTTATATTTTATATACTTTATGAACATCGGAGCGAAATTCAGGTGATAAGCTCGAAGCGCAAAGTTTGGGGGTAAGGACATGGAGGTAGAGGTACGAGAGGAAGGTGTTCCTTCCAGTTGTGGCGACACTTAGACGCATGTCCAGCGGATCGTCGTTTGCAGGACGTCAGGCCTGTCATCGCGGGTCAGGGCCCTGTGTATCTCAATAAAACGAATACAGCATCGCCAATCTGTTCCTTCAGTGGTTATAATGCAAACCTTGCAACTCAGCAGCTCTTACACTCCTAATTCCGCTCCCAGTCACGGCCACAAATATCGTCATCTACGCCTCATCAGCATCCGTTCGCCAGACATGAAGCAAAGCACAATGTCAATCGTGTACCCAACGCACTTGTAGGATAAATCCTATTTTCTGAATAACCTCTTTGACTGACAAAGTGGCGGTTGGGTCAAGTAGGAATGTTGAAAAAGATCAATAAGAGGCGCCGCAAGAGGAATGATTTTCTACTGTCATCTGACGCTCGCAGTTACTGTATGCCTTCAGAGGGAGGAGAAGGAAGAACTGTTCAATCGGCAAATAAGTGCCCCCGGGCGGTCTCGGCACGCATGCCTATGCTCAGTTCCCTCTTGCTTGCTAGCCCGCGTCATAGGGATGCAGAATGTGCCAGGACGACGAAGTCACCTGTGTTGATGATGATGATGAAGGATATCATTTAGCGGATCCAACGTGGCCTTTTCAGACAGAATTTGCTTGCGAAGGCGCTTCATCAACTTTGTGACGAGGAGGAAGACGATGGGTAGAGTAGATACGGGTTCCACCTTAAAAAGGGAGAGGCTTGTCGCAGAAGTTGGTGATATGATTCCGCAGCCACAGGTCAGCGCAACACCCCGGATCCTCCACTTAGTCAGCCACAAGACCGAATAAAGGTCCAGGACTCTATAAGGTCGCTGCGGCATTCTTTGACCAAGCCTCTGATTCAACCAGCAGATGTCATATGCCGCCTATGACGTGCTACGCCATAAGTAGAGGCAAGAACCTTTCGGTGGTAACCACACAAACATGTCAGTATTCACATGCAGCGACTTTATGAGTTGTACTGGAGGCAACACTGGGCAAAAAGGCCAGGATCGCGGACGCCGGGCCGCTCTCAACCACTGTCACACACCCTCTTTTCTCCTGACTTCCTCCATTCCGCCACCCACCAAGTCGTTCCTCAGCTGGCCCATGTCTATAAAAGTCATGATCAGGGGATCGAGCGGCCTCCGCTTCAGCTTCTCACCGTCGCCCGGTACCACTCCAGCACACCAGAGACCCATCCTATCTCTTCTTCTTCCGCCAGTTCTGACGACCATGCATCGCCGTAACAGCGGCCAGTTTACTAGCAGCCAGCTTCTGTCTTCCAGGTTTGGGTGCAGAAGATAACACTTTAACCAAAAAACCATCCAAGCCAAAATCTAAATGCAATGTGCGGCCATTGCGCAGGCTTTTGGCCTTGGAAATGTGTGCCCTTTCCGTCTGGTGGACACAGATGGGTTCCACCACGTCATGGCGCTTGCTGCCCCATATACCAGATGCCGAGCAGGCATTTCTAATTGGCCAGAAATAAGCCTTCCTCTGTCTGTCCGTGCACGTGTATCTAAAATTTTCAAGCGGGGTTGTCTGCATCGTAGTGGCGGAAAAGTTCCTATTATGACACCGACCATGGACTAGATAAGCACGGCAAAGGTCCGCGTATATCTCTGTGACTGTCACAGGGTGCAGCTGTGTGTATGTCTCTGGGGGTGACGGTTGGCTCTCAGGATCGGCGCAACGCTCTTCAAAAACGCAGGGATGGTGCAGGGTTCTTTTCCCCAAGGTCCTCTGGTGGATCACGTGGCCAGTAACCAGGCCAAAGTGTTGAAAATTAATTGTCTTGGGAAGGAACCGTTCCACCACACAGGTCAGGAGCTGTGGACGCTCTCCGCAACAGACCGAGCGCGGCTGGGTGCCAAGAAACCTTGTGCCAGGCAAGGTGGTGTGCGATACGGGCGGAAATAGGCTGGCGCCCTTAAGAATCGTAGGTGGAGACATCCTTGCCTCGGCACATTGTCATGAACCTTGTCGTCCAGAATTTTCTAAGAGCTACCGGTCTGGGGATCCTGCTGAGGTAGCGCTACTTGAGAGTCTAAGTTCTGCAACTTCCGCGTGGCGAGAGGGGGGGGGGGTGGGGCTCGCACTCCCGCTTACGTCCCGCTGGTGGCTGCCGCTTGCAGCGCACAGACATCGGGCACTCTCCCGTCAAACCGTTTCATTGTTGACCGTGGAACACGCTGGAAATCCTCAATTCAAACATGCTCCTGCGATTTGTTGCAGCAGCGCAATGCATTACGGCAGTTCGAAAGTGACACATGGCCTGACAAGCAGCGGTTGCGGAACCTCAGGGTGTTGAACCACGAGAGTGGAGGAAGGTTGAAAGAGCTCTGCACCATCTTTCCAGTTTTGAAGAAGCACAAAAATGGTCAGTGCGGACAATGCCCCTTGTCAGCATGAGCATTGTGGTGTCTTAGTTCTGGACACGGGACTCGTTGGGGACACTCTTAAACAAAAGGTCCGCCAGCGACGAGAGAGGAAGTATGGACACAATGCGGACACGGGCTTTCTCTCTCCGTCAAATCCACAAGGCCGACAGTTCTACAATTTCATCGTGTCGTTCATTAGGCAGTGGTTCGAGGGTCCAGAGCTAGTGCAAGGTGGCGCATCGAGCTCTCAGGGTGAATCATCTCAGGCAAGTCAGTGGCTGTGTTGAAGCTGTGTCGGAGGCAGGGGAGGAGGAGGAGGAGGGAGAGGAGGTATTCCTAGGACACGAGGTTACCGAGAAGTCCCTGCCAAGGAAAGAGGTTGCGCGCGTAATTTTGAGGCGGAGGAGGATGATGAGGAAGATCGCTGGCAGTTTGCTAGTGAACCCTCGACCAGAGGCTTGGGAAATCAAGGCTCCATCTCTCACATGGTGCTTGGCATGCTCCATTTCCTCCATACATGATCCTCACATTAAGGCCATCAAAATGAACAACAGTTACTGGAGTGGCCACCCTCCTGGATCCCCGGTAACAAACAAACTCAGCACTTTCATTCACCCACCCAAGAATAGAAGAGTAAATGTTAGGAATATGCGAGACATTGCGTGATTGATCAGAACTGGAGACTCATCGTGGTTGTAGCGTGTCTGCTTCACGTTCCCAAGATGTCACGGTGGAACATACATCGCGACGTGACAGCAGTAGAGTGCAAAGTAGGCATAGCGGCAGCCGAGGGCAGGTGGCAGAAGCCTAAATGGGTGACCTCTGGCAAATATCTTTGTTTTACCCACCTCACCTAAGCATGCAATGCAGGGCAACACATCCACACACAGAGACAGCTTAAGATCATGGTGCAACGACTTATCTGCATTCAACACCGATGTTTTTGTATGTGTTTCGCGAAACACAATAGACTTCTGGGTATCCAAAATGGACGTTGCCCGAGCTGGCTCGTACGCCATAGAGGTGTTTCCTGCAACAGCAGCCCAGTGTCATACTGAGCGGACCTTCAGCACAGCTGGAGGAGTCATGTAGTCAGATAACAAAAGCATCCGGATTTCCACAGATAATGTGGATTCGTTTGACTTTCATTCAAGATGAATCAGGCATGGATCTCTGATCGATGTTTGTTGCACCCAATTGCCCGAGGTCAACGATTAGTTGCATGGTGCTACTTCACATTCCCTCTTCAAACGAAATGGTCGCTCTTGTGAAAATGTTTTTTAAAATGATCATTTCTTACTGCAATTTTTATCTCTCTTTTCCCAAAAGTTCTTTGTGCTGGTGTTGCTGTGAGGGAGACTTGTAAAGACAGCAGGTTTCAGAACCAACACCGTATTCCATTTACTCTCATTTATCTTTCAGAAGTTTATGCATGGTTTTGACGGTATGTTGCCTGTGAGATTACAGCTATAATTATGTCACTTTCGGAAACAGATAATGTGGCTTTTAAGTGGCATTTCTCCCTTCACAATTTTTAATACGAGCTGAGAAGTCATATTTATCATTTTTTGGGGTCATGTTGCTCGGTAGATACAGCAGATATAAGAGATCATGGTCCTTTGGAAGACAGAATGTGGCTTCTAAGTGGCATTTCTCCCCACCATTTTTTAATATGTGGCTGAGAAGATCATATTATAAATTTTTGGGGGTCATTTAGCTGTGGAGTACATGCAATAATCATAGTCCTTCGGAACAGAACATGTGGCTTTAAGTGGCTTTTCTCACATCACATTTTTAACAGTGGCTGAGAAGTCATTTTTATATTTTTTTGGGTCTTGGCTGCTTTGAAATGCTAAGTCATTTTACTTACAGGTCCGATATAAAAAAGATGTTGTTTTAATCAGGAAGTTTGTTCTTCACAATTGTCAAAAGTGGCTCCAAGGGTATGCTTTGAATTTTTGGGGGCAATTTTGCTTTGAAAAGCAAATATATACAGGTCCCTATTATAAAAAAATGTTTCTAACAGTACGTTTGTTTTCACAATTGTCAAAGTGGGCTCAAGGGTCATGCTTTCGAATTTTTTGGGGGGCATTGTGTGTGACATGCAGCTATACTACAGAGTTCCTATTATTAATAAAATGTAGTTTCAACAGACATTTGTTCTTCACAATTGTCAAAAAGTGGCTATGGGTTACATGTTTTGAATTTTTGGGGGCATTTTGCTTGACATGGCAGCTATACTAACGGTCTATTATAAAGAAAAATGTTGTTTCTGAATCAGGTCTATGTGTTCCTCACAATTGCATCCAAGAGTGGCTCTAAGGTGGTGATGGTGCTGTCAGAAATGAAAAGGTAGGACACTGTTAATGGACAATATTGCAAAAAATGACTTGTTTTTGCAAGATCTTTAACAGAATAATATCAATCCCTGTATTGAGACAACCCATTTAATACAATTAAAAAGAGAAACAAAGACTTGGTGGGATCCATCCATATTTTAAAAATGTGATTTTCTACGATTTAATTCAAAATAACGTGCATGTACAAAATAGATGGTAAATAAAAATCCTATGATTGTACTAAAGAGAGGGTACAGGATACAAACTCTTTCACCCAGATGTAGGTTATTCAGAGGGACAGTGGAGTATGGAGCAAGACAGAGAATACACAAAAGTACAGAGACAATTTACTCCAAGAACGTTGAGCTAAAAACGATGAACAAAGAACATGCCAAGATCATATATGGGCACCAGGCGTGGACTACAGGGAGCGTTAACCACAGTATTTCCAGTGAAGCTCAATTGGCCCGCACTCTTAACGGTAGGGGCAGAAGCAGCTACCCAGGAGAGGGACAGTGTTATGTCCAGTGAAACTAATAATGGTGGTGAAATAATGACTCCTTTTTCACGGCACTTTTTAAATCTGGGGTACGATGCGCAAGCGTTTGGGGCTCATGCTGTGGACCAGGGACAGTTTAGTCCAACGTCCAGTGAAACTATAATGGTGGTTGAAAGATTCCTTTTCCGGCACATTTTTAATTCTGGGGTCATGCTGGTTTGGGCCTCATGCTGTGGCACCCGGACAGGGATAGTCAATGTCCGCTTCAACTAAAATGGTTGTTGACAAGAATCCTTTTTCGGGCCATCTTATTTTAAATGTGGGGCATGAGGTTTCGGGGCTCATGCTGTGGCCCAGGACAGGTATAGTCAATGTCCAGTGAAACTAAAATGGTGTTGAAAGATCCTTTTTCCGGCTCTTTTATAAGTTGGGGTCATGCCAGGTTTGGGGATATGCTGTGGCCAGGACAAGGATAGTCCAATGTCCAAGTGAAACTAAAATGGTGGTTGAAAGACTCTTTTTCCGGATCTTTTAAATGTGGGGGTCTGCAGGTTTGGGGCTCATTTCTGCGTTCCAGGACAGGGATATTTAAAAGGCCCGTTCAAAATAAAATGTTGGGTTCCCAAAACATTTCTGCCTTCCGGCACTTTTTAATTTGTGGGTGATTAGGTTTTAAAGGGAAAGCTGTGGTTCAAGACAGGGATAGGTGAAATTTTGGTTTTGTGATTTTTTTTCTGTGGCTTTTATAACCTAAATGTGTTGCCTAAGAAGTAGCAAATATCCCTTTTTACTGTTGTGGATTTTTAAAATTCCGCTTTTTCCCCAGCAAAAAAGGGTTTAAAATGTTAAAAATGAAGGTGTTGTTTCTTCCCATGACTTTAATGGTCAAACGATCATAAATTCCATCGACTTCTTTTCGGTGATGGTCGCTAAACGACCATTAAGGGGCCCATGTCGAAGGGCCCAAAGTTTAAAAGGGTCAACACTAGCCACAAAATGCCGTGTCATCTAGCGGCCCTGTGTTGTTCAGCAACCAATTTTGGGTTTTTGATTGGTTGACTAGGTCATCCACTTTTCCCCCCAGGATGGGGCATCTGAAAAAACCCAGCCCGAGTCGGTTGGGGGAAAGTCAGACCCCAACCCTTAGTTGGCATGGCCCCGGAGCGGGGGCCCGCAGCCCTCACCTGTCCTCAACCCGCCCCGTCCCATCCAGTTCCCTCAGCCAGAGATCTATTTGTGGTCTGGGTCAGTGCCCTATATAGCGGGGATGACAATTTGAGGAGAGCAGTCAGCAAACTTCTTGGGAGGTAGAAAAGGGGGAAAAATTCCCTGCTTCTTGCAGTAGGCAGCAAAGGATAGATGTGGGGAGTGGCATGGGAGGTCATGTTTTGGGGGGGGTCGCCCCCGATACCAAGGGCCCGTTTATGAGGACCGCAGTGACGGGGAAAACCCCAAAAAGATGATGATGTAAACTGACCCCACTTGGGGCCCGGGGGAGGAAGGGGTTTTACCATCGTCGGAGAAGAGGGCATCAGCTTGCGCGTCAGGCCCCGCGGGGCAGCCAGAAAATGGGTTGGTGGGCCCTGGTCCCGAGGGTTGCAGCAGTGTGAGGCGGGGGCGGGGACGGAGTCAGGGGTTTTGCGGCGGTGGTAGTCATCAGTGCCCGGGGAGTTGGCGATAAAATTTTGCTACTCGGCGGTTTTGGCAGTTCTTTGCAAGACACCGGGGGGAGGGCCCAAATGGGTATATGTTTTTTAAAACTGTGGGCAGAAAGTGAAGCTGGGCCCGGGAGCTAACGGGTTTGGGACCCCGGCCCTGCGTCAAACCCCATGCCCCCCGGGCACCCTTCAGTGGCCTGGGGGAAAGTGGCTCAGTTGGGGGGGTCCCTCCCTGTGCAGCCAGAAGGGATCGGGCCGTGGCACACATGCCATTTCCCGCCCGCCAGTTAAGGCCTCCCAACCCCCCTTGGGAAAAAGGGAGGGGTTTTTTTCTTTGACATCCCCTCCCGGGCCAAAAAAAACTCCCGCTCCTCCCCTACTCATGGCGCCAGCAGTCGTTCAGCGGGGGTGATTGCAAAGAGCAACAGTATGCGTCCCAAACCCAACTTAAAGGTGCAGAAGTAAACCCTGCTTGTCCAAGTTGTTTTGGGACTGCAGTCCCTCCCCTTTCCCAAAAAGGGGGACTCTGACCGTTTGAGAACTAATGGCTTGTGCCCAGCCGGTGGAGTGTTCCAAAGCCGTAAATTTATTTTTCCAAAAAAAGGGGTAAACCCGCACTTTATAAAAAATGTTAAAAAAAAGTGGGCCAGTCCTTTAGTTATCGGTTTTTAAAAGGTGCCGGCAGGACGTCTGGAGCTGTAAATAGGTAGGGCAGTACATGTCCTTTAGGGCCCCTTTGGGTAAATGTGCTTCGCCCGGCACCCCAAAAAAATTGGACAGGAGACCCCGCTTTCTCTCCCTTTTCCCTTGCGTCCGCGCCAATGCCCCCTCCTCCTCCACCACCCCCACCATCTCAGCCTCCACAAAATACTGCTCCACTACCAATGTGTAGGGCACAGGGTGTAAAGCGTTCTACAACTGGCTTGCCTCGGGGAACGAAGTCCACAGGGGGGAATGCTGCGATCGCAAAAAATCGATGTTGGCTTTCTGGCAACTGCAAACGGAACCATGGTGACGGGGGAAAAGGAGGAACATGTGTCCGGTGACCCAGGAGGGATGGTCCCTGCGCCTGCATGGCCCGGGGTTCATCTGGTTGTAAAAAAATTCCTGATGTCTTCCACGTTTCAGAAGATTCTGAAAAAAGGCCAGGAATGTGATGCACTTCATCCATTCTACAAAGCCAGGAACACCTTCCTCAAATTGCAGCGGCAGAACGGCCTCCCCAACACTCTCTGATATGCAATGTTTCCACCCGTTGGAATTCCAGCCTGCACATGTTGGACCGACTGTATGAACAGAAAAAGGCCATTAATGATTTTTTGATCCAGGGCGGACAGGAGTACTCCCCTGTGTAACTTTGATGTCAGCCAGTGGCAGCTCATGCGTGACACCTGCCGTTTGTTGAGGCCATTCGAGGAGGCCACGTTATTTGTCAGTCGCCAGGACTACGGGATAGATAACGTCATTCCACTGCTTCATGTCCTGGAACAGATGTTGAAAAATCTGTCTGGGCAGGGGACTGGAGACGTGGCGACTACATCTCGCGGCCACATAAGTCCGGTGGGGACTGAAATGGAGGAAGAGGAGGACATTGGAGCAGAAGCATTGTCTGGTGAAATGAGTGGATTTTCTACCCAGGTGACAAGAGAGGAGGAGCAGGAGCAGCTGGAGGAGGTAGATGGAGTTGAGGAAGATGAGGCAGATGACCCGCAAGCACCGTGGCAGTATACAGTGGAGATGGAGGCAGGGAGCCCCTCGGAGTCACTTGTGCAGTTGGCCCGCAGCGTGCTGATGTGCCTGGCTAGTGACAGCCGGATAGTCAGCATCCGGCTGAGGGAGGACTGCTGGCTCTCCACCCTCGTGGACCCTCGCTACCGGTTCAAAATGGGAACCTTTTTCCCAGCTACTGAAAGGGAGGACAAACTCAAATACTATAGGGAAATCCTCCGTAGTCAATTGGCCGCTGCCTATGTGCGCCATCGTCTCTCCTCTGACAGGTCTGACCGGGGGGTTCCTCAGCGCTCATGTACTACTGCCGCGGCTGCTGGTGGAAGGTGGGGGGGTAGGAGCAGTACCAGCTCCGTCAGCAGCAACCTAAGTCTGGAGTCACTGATGAGCAGTTTCCTTCACCCGCCTAGTGAGGAGGGTAGTCGCCAGCAGCAGCAGGACCTGGAGCAGTCCCTGAACCTGCAGGTGGTGGCCTACTTGGACAGCACTCTGCCACCCCAGTTAGAAGATTTGCTGGACTACTGGGTAGCCAAACTGGATGTGTGGCCGCAACTTGCCGAGTTTGCAGTGGAGAAACTGTCCTGCCCGGCCAGTAGTGTGGCATCAGAGCAGGTGTTCAGTGCGGCGGGGGCCATCATTACCCCAAGGAGAATCCGCTTGTCCACGGGAAATGGGAAGACTGCCTTTGTAAAGAGTATCGGGCGGGATCGGCCGGTTTTCCCACACCCAATGCCTTATGGTTAACTACATAGCCATGGCCTCCCCAAACAGGAAAAATGAGTTGGGTTTCAAACTACCTCCTCAGTCACTATTCTGATGCCCCCCCCCCACCCCCCTGATGCCACACATCTGCTGACATTTCTCCATTGCCACCAACCATCTTTACCAGGGGGTGGGATTGCCCCCCACCCCCCCAAATCTTTTCATTGTGCCACTGTCTGCCCATGCTGTGTTGTTGTGGTGCCTGAAATCCCCTGTGTCATTGTGCCTTCTGACCTCATGCTGTTGCCCCTGCCGCCTCACCTCCACTCTCTGTCTTTTTGCCTTCGTGGCCCCTCCAATTTTTTTCCACCTCCAAATGTCTTTGTGCCCCGTATGACCTCTGCTGCTGCCACCTCACCCCCAAATTTTGTCTGTGCCCTCTGTGGCCTACTATGTTTTTTCCCCCTCCCGAATGTTTCATTGTTTTTTCCATGGGGCCCGACCTATGTCTCCGCCGTGCCTCCCTCTAGTCATTGTGCCATTCTGTGGCTTCCCCTGTTTTGCCACCCCAGAATGTCATTGTGCATGCCCACTCATCTGCTGGCGCCCCTTTTACTGTGTCATTGTGCCACTCTGGGCCCACTCCTGTTTTTGCACCTCCCCAAATTCATTGTGCCCCTGTCTGACGTCATGTGCTGTGGCGCCGCCGTCATTTCCACACTCTGTCACTAATGTTCCCCCTAAGCCTCAGTTGTTTTTTTCCAGCTTTCGTGGTTTACTTATCAGGCAACATTCCCGCTTAGTTTTTTGGTCTTTTGCCCCCTTAATGCCAGGGAAAATTTTTAGTAGCAATTCTAAGAGGGCGGCAGTCAAATGCGTGTCTACTAAAACAAAACATTGATGAAGACCAAACCAAGCCCCTCTGATATTTTAAACTGGGACAACGTTTTACGCACCCGAGGCTTTGTGCAGCCTGGAAATTTTTTTTTTTCGCAATTCTCCCCCAATTTAATTTTGGGCCGAATTTATTTTTTGTAGGGGAAATTTGGGGAAGTGCCCCAACCCAATTTTTTATAAAATTTGCCCATCTCTACTAAACATTTAAATACTTTATTGCAGTCCGTGCATTTGTTTTGCCGAAGAGCCGTTTACGCATATTTGTTATAATATTTTATATAAATTACGCCGTTGTCATGGGCAAAGGGCCGCCATTTAACCCAATAACATTTAAATACTCTTTTTGCGTCCGTTGTCTTTTTGGGTAGACCAGTTGTACACAAATTTTGTTTACGTATTTTATAAAAATTACACCTGTACAGGGGTGCGAAAGGCTGCCATATTAATAAATAGTAAAAATATTAATTATTATTAACAATATTAATATTTAGGAATTTTAAAAATTTAAAAACAACAACATTCCCCCCTAGATTCTCAGGGATGGTCAGTGAAGAAAGAGATATCAACAACAAATGTAAAAAAGAGATTTATTTTATCCACAATGAAATGGGTTAGAACGGGGAAAAAATACAAAAAAAAAACCCAAAAAAAATAGTCACAAAAACAATAAGGATCAACATAACAAGAAAATATATCAAACTATGTAGCAACACCTATAAATACACCCGTGAAACAATATAACAACAAAAGAAAAAGCAAACAAAACAAAACTCCTGAAAAAAAAAAACAATACCCAAAATTTGGGGGTTTTGTGAAAAAATCTTCCCGAATCAAACAAGTCCTTCGGTTTACTACTCAAGAATTCCAATGGGCTTCCTTACTCCAGGATCTTGGACCCCAAAGCCTCCCCGTCCTCACCTTTCCCCCCCCCACTATCCCCGCTCTGGGTATTTATACATTCTTCCCCTCTAAAAGGTTTATAGGCAAAAACAAAAATCTATCTTTGGGGTCTGCGTCATCTTTGCTCCCCCTTTTTAAAGTCCCCAAAACCATTTCTGTGATAAAAGTCCTTTAGCTTCTGTGGTGATAGGGGCAGCTCTTCTGTTTCTCTCATTGGCAGATGACCCTCTAGATTTCCAATTTTTTTTCCAAAGAATGTTACATATTTGCCAGAACTGGGGTTAAACCTCTGTAAAATAAACCCTTTTTTCATCAGTTATTTCTCATGCCCTCTTTCAAAACCAAAAACTCCCGGACCCAAAAGGGGTCCCACAAACTTCCCCCCCTTAGGACTGTTTTTGATAATATCAGCAAGGTTTTAATTTCTGCCTGAAAGAAACCTTTTGAATGGGCCCCTAACCTTGATCAACACAAGGGGCCCTCCTTCCTTGCAAAAAGGTTCCAAAAATAACTTAAAAAACTTGCAGCACTAAAAATTTGCCCTTGGGGGATCTGAATCCATTGGTAAGATAAGAGGGAGCATGGTCAATGTGTTTACCCCTAAGCCGTCGCTGTAATTTTTGAGCCCAAATCAGTACATTTTTCCAAAAAACAAATATTTCTGCCAACTCTGCATATTTGGGTGAATGGTGCTTCTACCGTCGGAAACACAGCGCAAAACCTGTATAAAACCCTTCCTTTATTGGTAAGAAGAACCACCCATATATTCTATACCCGCACTGAGGGATCAAAAGGAAA
>JAODAL010016155.1:0-81576 GCA_025379985.1 Phyllomedusa bahiana
CCATGCAGCATGTTGTTGATTTTTCAGCTACCGAGGCTGCTTTTTATCCACTTCATATAAATCTAAGATGTTTCATTAATAGAGGAAAAGTGTTCCCCGTGTATCCGGGACTGTAGCAATCTTATAGATATATTTGGTAGAAAATAGAAAGTTCAGCCGCATGCACAATTTCCTCTGTGAAGGTCCCTAAACCTTCATTCAACTGAAAGCGAATAACAGTACAATAATTATTTTAAAAAACAGCAAATATTTATTAACCCCTTACCGAAATTGGCCGTATCTTAGGCAATGTGGGTAGGGGTTTCCGCAAATTCCCGTATGATTACGTCCGGCAATCTTCGCGCTCACAAGCGGACCGCGCAAGACGGGCAGGGAAAACGGGGGGATATTACCGTGGCATCATGCCGCACCCCCAGGGCCCGGAGTGCGCTCCGCCGGGGGGGTTTAACCCCCCGCTGTCGGACATGGGGTGGTCGGCCATCGCGGTGGGGCGGCAGGAGTGAGCTCCTGCTGCCCACCGATCCCGGCGCGTAAAGGCGCTGAGCGCCGGGTCAAATTCCTACCAGACAGCCCGGATGCTGAATGACAGCATGGGGTTTTTGGGTGACGGTCACGATGCCCACAATGCTTTTGTGGGCACGTGAAAGACAGTTGCCAGGGAGACCAGGATAAGCTATAAACTGTATTTGGATCTCCTATTGCTGAATGATTGCGATCGTTCTGAAATTTCCCCCCTGGGGGAAAGGAAAAAAGTATGAAAAAATTTAAAAAAAAAAAAATAAAAAAATAAAAATAAAAAACAAAACTACCAGGATTGTGTTTTTTTGTAAAAAAATGTTCACAAAAACCTTAAATAAAAAGGATAAAGATCTTTGCCCCCTGTAAGGGGTACAAAAAAACTAAGTCATCTCGTAAAAAACAAGCCCACAAGCAGCTCCAATGCAAAAAATTAAAAGAAACTAGGCTGTCAAAATACCAACTTAAAAAGCAACTTTTTAAAAACTCGCCTATTGTGAAAAAGTAATAAAACAAAAAAAAATATAAAAATTTATATCATTTAATTTTCCCCCGACCCCATAGTAAATTATCCTCATTTACCCGTATGGCGAATATTTATAAAAATGAAGCCCAAAAAAAATTTTGGCGGAACTGCTTTCCCCCCTCCTTTTCCATGGCCCAGTGCAAAAAAAAAAAACCCGGAACACCTGTGCCCCCCAAAATTGCAAAATACACCCTTAGGTAACCCCCTGAGGGGCGTTAAATCCAAAATGGAGCAACTTCGGGAAGGTTTCACCTGTTTTAGTACTTTGGGGTTTGGAGATGCGAAGGGCCCCCCAATATTGTGCCCCAAAAAGCCAAATAGCACTCCCTCCCTTGCCCCCCCTGCCATCCCCAAACAGCATTTTTACACCCACATGTGGGTATCCCCAAATTTGGGAAAAAATTTGCGAAACCCAAAATTTTTTGGGGCTTTTTTTCCAAGATTGTTTTTTAAAAATTAAAAATTTTCAGCTAAAATTGCAGATTTTGGAAAAAATTTTTTTTTTTTTTTTTTAAAGAGCCGAACCAAAAAAAATTTGTAAAACGCCTGTGGGGTAGATATATCATACACCTCTGGATATATTCCTTTAAGGGGTGTAATTTCCAAATAGGGGTCTTTTTGGGGGTATTTATATTTTGGAAACCTTAGGGTTCCGCAAACCTGAAAGGGCCCCCTAATTAAAATTGAAATGAAAATAGGCCCCGGTCCAGTAGTGCTCCTCCATTCTGGGGTTTTGGGGTTTGAGCCAAAAAATTGCACAGGGCCAATATGGGATATCTCTGAAAACGGCGAATCTGGGGAATCAATTTTAATTTGCATTTCCCTGACACATTTACCGATTCTTTCAAAAAAGATAAATATTGAAATCTGAAAAAAAAAGTAAAATTTTTGAAATTTCACTTCCACTTTGTTTAATTTCTGTGAAAACCCCTTAAGGGTTAAAAACTTTCTAAATGCGTTTTTGAATTTTTAAAGGGGGGTTTAGTTTTTTAGTGAGGTCTTTTTATGGGGGTATCTAACATACATCAATAAAAGTCACGTTAGAACTGGACTGGCCCTAAAAATATTATATAGAAATTTTTTCTTGAAAATTTTGAAAATTCTACTAAATTATAACCCCCCCTAATGTCGTAAAAAAAAAAAAAGCATTTAAAAAAAATGTCCAAAACTACAGCAGACATATGGTAGATGCTATTATAAACTATTTTAGTGGAAAACTATCTGTTTAATGCAGAAATTTTTAAAGTTTAAAAATTGGTAAATTTTTCCTTTTTTCACCAAATTTGATATTTTTACAAATAAACAATCTTTTTTGGACCAAAATTTCTTACTTCTTTAGCACAATGGTACGAGGGAAAAAAATCTCGAATAATGGGGAGTTAAAGTGTCAAAAAGTTTTTTCTCAAAAAGTGAACCCTACAGATTTCAAAAAAAGGGGTCTGTCAGAAAGGCCCAAAAATGGCCCGGCGGTAAGGGGTTAAGTCTTAAAAATTTTAAAACTTCAAACTATTACAAGTTTGTTGCTGTTTGTGCTCCAAGATGGAAAGCCCGGGTGTGCGCATGAATTGTGAAAATATGCTATGCCCCTATTAGGCATTGACCACTGTGAAACCGCAAGAACAAACTTGTAATGTTTGAAATTTTAAATGTTTTAGCTTTTAATAAAACATTTGCTATTATCTAAATAATTTTTAATGCTATGTTATTGGGTTTTTGTAGGAAAACCGTCACCAATTCTATTTTTGGATTCCTAAAGCCCCAACAATTGACTTTTCCTCCAATGAGACCAATTTCTCTGGTATGGTTCTTTATGGGACAGGTTATGCAGGGACTGGACCTAATACTGCCACTGGCCGCGGTTCCAGAAACAGGAACCTGTAGCTATTGGGGGTTCTACCACATATTTTTAGAACAGTGGTCCCCAACCTTTTTTCCCCCAGGGGCCCGGTTTTATGCACGACTTTTTTTCCCTGGCCCGCGGGGGCGGGGGGGGGGGAATTGGGGGGGGGTTTTAGGGGAGCAGGGTTATGGAGGGGTTGGATGTTTAGAACACACATACACAAAAAAAAAAACCCCCAAAAAAAGTAACTGGTCATTTAGGGGTAATTTTGGGGGTAACCCGTTTTTTTTATGACTGCAGATGATTGTCAGCTTGTGGGATATTATACTAATACTGTGACCCACAGAGCTGACAATCAGCTGCAGTAGTTTGATCACATTATCCATTATATAATATACATATGAATCGCTCTGTATTAAGGATTTATGCCCCCCGTATCATTTGATAATATGCATCTGAGTAATGATAAATATATGGCCTTGTGAAAAATTTTAAAAACATAAAGGCCCTCTGTAGTAGAATAAAAAATATAGGCCCCTGTATAATAATAAATATATGGCCCCCTGTAGTAGTAACAAATAAATATAGGGGCCCTGGGGGTAATAATAAAAACTATATGGCCCCATGTATAGAATAAATAAAAAAAGGCCCCCCTGTGGGTTCATAAATGCTTTTATGGCCCCCTGTATTGTAAAAAATTATATTTAGCCCCCTGAAGTTGTAACAAATTCATATATGGCCCACGTAGTTGTACTAAATTCATATATTGCCTCCGTAGTTGTAATAAAATTTAATATGGCCCCCCGTAGTTATAATAAATTCAATTTTTGGCCCCTGTTGTGGTAATAAATTCATTATGGGCCCCCCCTAGTTTAATAAATTCATATTGGCCCCGAGGGTAATAAATTCATATTTGGCCCCCCGTTTGTTGTAATAAATTAATATATAGCCCCCTGTGGTTGCAATAAATTCTTGTATGGCCCCTGTAGTAATAAATTCATATATAGCCCTGTAGTTTAAGAAATTCATATATGGCCCCCTGTATAATTTATATATAGCCCACTGTAGTAAATTTTATATATAGCCCCCTGTTGTAATAAATTCAATTGCCCCCCAGTTAAAACATATACAGCCCCCTGTAGTAATAAATTCAATTGGCCCCTGTAGTAATTCTATACTGATAGCCCCCTGTAGTAATAAATTCATTTAATTTGGCCCCTGTAGAAAATTTATATATGCCCCCCCGTAAATTCTATTAGCCCCCTGTAGTAAAAAATTCTATATGCCCATGTAGTATTATATATAGCCCCCTTTTAGTAATAAAATTTAATATATGGCCCCCCCTAGTAATTCATATAAGCCCACAGTAGTAAATTTTTTTAGCCCACTGTAGTAATAAATTCATATAAAGTCCCTGTTTAATAAATTTTATATAAGCCCCCCGTAGTAATTCTATATAGCCCCCGAATAAAAAATTCATATTGGCCCCTGATCATTCTGAAAGCCCTTTAGTAATAAATTCATATATGCCCCCTGTAGTAATAAATTCATTATAGCCCCCTTTTAGTAATTCATTTTTAAACCCCTGTAAAAAATTCATATATGGCCCACTGTTAATTCATTACACCCCCTTTAAAAATAAATTCATATATCCCCCCTGTAGTAATTCATATATAGCAACCTTATAATTAAAATTATACCCCCTGTAATAATAAAATTTATTTTGGCCCACTGAGTAATTAAAATATACCCCCGTAGTAATAAATTATATATGGCCCACTGTAAAATTTTCTATACCCCCTGTGAAATAAATTCATATATAGCCCCCTTAGTAATTCATATATACAACCTGTAAATTCTTATAGCCCCTTTAATAAAAAATTATAATGGCCCACTGTAGAAATTTCTAATAGCCCCCTGATAATAAATTTTCATATAGGCCCCTAAGTTTTCAAATAACCCCCGTAGTAATAATTCCCCAAAATGGCCCCCTGTAGTAATTAAAACCCCCCCTGTGTAATAAATTCATATTGGCCCACTGTATAATTCATTTTAAAACCCCCCTTTTGTATTCTATTTTTCCCCCTGTAGTAATTCATATATTCCCCTGTATGGCCAAGCTATGAAATTAAAAAAAAAAAAAGAAAGAAAAAAAAAAAGAAAAAAAAAAATAAATTACTCACCAATCCCCGATCCCTGCAGAGTGCTTCCTCCAGGACCCCGCGTCCAGCGAGAGGGCGCGCAGGGGGTGTGACAAACCCCCTTGCCACCCCCTGCGTGGATCTGTATATGCGCCGCATTACAGCGATGGGGAAAAAGCAGGGACGGTAATGAGCCCCCCTGCTCTCTTATAACATGCAGCCGTACACGTGTGCAGCTGCTAATTTTGCGGGGCCGGAATACAATGCCGGGCGGCAGAGAGTTCCGCCGCCTGGACTAAAGTCACCGGGGGGTCGGTATAAGTTACCCGGGGGCCACGGCCGGGCGTTGGGGCCCCTGTTTTAGAAATTTCCATAGGGTGAAAACAATGCAGAGGTGTCAGCCAAAAATCTGTTTCCTACCCTGGGCAGAAAAAAATTGGTTCAATTTCAGTAGCCTGCTATCCTGGGGGTAAAAAATCAAAAATGGTCAAGACAATGGTCCTCCCACTCTTCAAACACCCCCAAGCAGCAAAAAAAAATTGGATTTTCATCACCTAAAACATCGGGGGTAGATTCCCTTGGAACCACAACCCCCTAAAGCATGAGCTCCTCTCCGCATCTCAATCCCAAGCACGAGAGGAAGCTGTCACCTCGCTCCCCAGATTGATGGGGACTCTGGTTTTGTCTTTGGCCATTCTGTGAAAAGGGTACTATTGAGTAAATGTCACATAAAAAACCCGGTAATGGTTCCTCATGTTATTTTACTGGAGGGGACTCCTTTTCCCTTTTGTATTTTTGTTATTAGGCTGTACCATTTTTCGCCCCAGCCCGGGGGCTCCGGGAGGGTGTTTCCTTTGCTCGGGAATTAATATGCCGGGCCCCGACTTTTGAGCCAAGAAGAAAATGAAGCCCCTGTGCGCTAATTGAAGGTTCACAGACCTTCATGCTCCCTTTTCCCCAAATGTTCCCAATCCCTTTTTCTTCACGATCTTTGCAGTTTTTTCCCTTGTTTTAGTTTAGGGGTTTTTTAGTTCTCAGCCTACCTACTGGTTTCCTCTTTTGAGGGGTTTGGGGGTTGGACCTCATTGCCGATTGTCACGCCTGCCCTGGCTCCCTTAAGAGATAGGCATCCCCGTGACCCCCCTGCTGTGACGGCCCCAACACTTTGATGGTTTGCTGTGTAACTTCCCGTCCTAGCTCGTTTCCTTGCTGTGGCACTGCCCGGGAGTTTTCCATTTCTGCCTGGTCCTATCTCACTCATTCGCTCTGTTATGACGCCTAGAGTGCCCCTTTTTGGGGGGTGCACATGGCAGTCTTCTGTTTTTAAAGGACAGTTCCCAATTTCCTGCCTCTTGACCCGGGGAACCCCGGCTACAAAAGGAACTTCCTCTTTGCTCCAGCATCAGTTCATTTTTTTTGTTTTTTTCTACAAGGCTTACCCCCTTTGGGTGCTTTTTCACTGTGTTTACCCGTATGTTTCCTTGCCTACCTGTGCATTTCCCGCGACAATCTGCTTTTTACCAAGTCCATTACCTTCGGGACCTGCGTACCTCCTCTGTTAAACCGCTGTGTCCTGTCACCTGTACCACCCCTGCTGTTTTGCCATGTACCCGGCGTCACTGTGATCACCACCTATACCTCTTGTCCGGGGGATCAGAGATCCCCCATATATGGGGACAACAGGGGAGGAACGACACCACCGTCATTTTCAGCATACTTTTTCTTTCCATCTCCATTTTTTACTGAAGTAATTCATGGAAAATCAAAGGATTACATTCCCAAAAAAAAGAATAGACTCAGACACCCAAAAAAACACATCCCCAAAAATTTTTTCCTTTTACAAGAGACCCCTTGTGAGAGGAAAATTTTTTCAGAATGAAGAAATATGGGCAATGCAAGTTGTAAGTCTCCCCCTTTCTGACGGAAAAGGGGGGGCCTTACTCATTTCACATTTTCTTTGAATCTCTCCCTCATAGCAAAGGAAATAGGTTTTCTTATGTCTCCCTTTCACAAGTGGAAAAACTTTCAATTTGTTTAATGTTCGGACCCCAATGGAAACCTAATCAATTTCCCAAATCCCGAGGTATGACAATTCAACATATCCACTAAGGCAGGATTATTGTAGGAGGTGAACTTAATGAAATAGTCAACCTAGAGGAAGACCAAAGGTATACAGTCCCCTATTCGTCCAGGAAATCACAGGTTAGGACCCACAGCCTATTGGGAAACTTTTTACAATTAACAGGCCTTAGAGACAGTTGGAGAGAGAGAGAAACCCAGAAGGTAGAGAATTCTCACATTGTTCTTATGCTCACAAGGTATGGACCAGGACAGATTATCTGTTGGTTTCATCTGAAATACTCGGATCACTCTCCTATAACAATAGTAATGAACGAGGTTCTGATCACATCTGGAAATTCCCGTCTAGTCCAGAAAAAATGGAATACTTTGCTAAAATGATCCGAAAATGGTGGGAGGAATATTGCTCAGACAACACTGACCACGTATCGGACACATCTTTATTCTGGGCCACACTTACATCTGTAATAAGGGGAAAATCATAGACTCCACCACCCACTATAAACGTGATTTACCTACTTCTTTAGACGCAGCTGGCAACAGGACTTTCCAAGCGTCTCCCAATATTACCAACAAAGGTAAATGGGTAGCGGCTAAACAGGAGTTTGATTCTTGGTCAGAGAGAAAAGGGTCCTTTTACAGATCCCAATTTCGGGCAGACCTCCTAGCTAAAGGGAGGTTTGCCCCTTCTAACATTTCAGCCCTCAAGCACGAATCAGGCACAATTATCTCTGACCCCAAAAATATAAACTTAATACTTAAAGGGGATTTGCCAAGACGGCACTTACCTAGCTCCTGTCAGCACGAGAGCAGGATGTATACAAATCACGCTGAGTCATGAAGCTGCAGGGGAGAGAGGGTGGGGGTGAGTGAGGAGTGAGGAATCCAAGGGAGCGTCTCAAAACTTAAGTGAAATAATAAACAGTACAAGAGTGGATTCTCAATACAGCAAGACAGCCTCAGACTGCACTGTCTACCCGGTGCCTTAAAAGCTCATTCATTTTGCCTGTCATCAGATAAGAAGTGTTTCACGCAAGCGCGACCTGTCAGCTCCTGTGTCGTGACTAGGGAAAGCATTGAGGTAACTAAGGGGCATTGAGAAATGCTGTAGCTCTCAGAGTTTTCACTTTTTTTAATCACATATATTTAGAAAAGTGATTAAATACCCATTTTGGAGATTCCCACGTCAACATTACATGGTGGCAAAACCCCTTTAAGGAATTCTATGCTGACCTATATTCCACTTCTAGATCTAACCCAGGGTCTCAAATGTCTTCAGACTTTCTTTCAAATATTAAGCTACCCACCATTTCCCAAGTACAAAAAGACCGAATCAATGCCAATATAATGGTAGAAGAAGTCTGTAAAACCATTAACCACTTAGTATTGGGCAAGGCCTCGGGCCCTGACGGTTATGCAGAATAATTTTGTTAAATTTTGGTAGAACAATTGTCGCCCATTCTTTCTGATCTATATAATCACATTCTAATAACAGGTAAAATCTGACCAGAATCAAAAAATGCCTTTATAAAAGTCCTCCCGAAGTCTGGAGAGGGCCCTTTGTTACCAAGCTCCTACAGGCCAATCTCACTGATTTAGACCAAAACATTTTAACGAAAATAATGGCGGACAGGCTGGCTACAGTCTTGGCTTCCAGTGTGGGCCCATCACAAAAAGGCTTCATTAAGGGTAGAGCCGCAGTAGGAAACATAATAAAGGTTCTGGCTGTCTTGTACAGGATCAGGTCCAGACCAGTCCCAGGGGAGCACCTAGTGCCTTAAGAGCTGGATGCAGAAAAAGCATTTGATGACATGATTTGAAATTGCTGGATCTGGTCCTGGACTGGGCGGGTATCATGGGCAACTTTAGAGCTCTAATATCAAAAAAAGAAAAAAAGATGTATTCGCTCCCCAGTCACCCGGACCTAGTATAATCCAGACCATGCACGACGCAGGGAAGCAGCATCCGGTACCAGATGCAAGAGAAGATCTACAACCAGCAAATTAAAGTGGAGACTTCCAGCAATTTGTGTGAGATGATACAATGCACAAATTTATTGGGATTCCAATTTAAAAATTCAATAAAAACATAGAAAGTCAGGGAAGGGAGTTACCCCAGTTTACACATTTCGAGCTATTCAATAAGCTAATTAATCGTAACAATCCCAGTAACACAGGAAGCCCTCATACATAGTTCTGCTAATTAGAAATAAACCTGAGAATTAAGTCCTTATGTACCTTATACACAAAGACTATAAACAAAGATACATATAAATGACACTATATACAGCAAAACAAGGTGTCACAATAGATATCTAATACACGTACAATAGATCAAAGTTATAACGTAGTCCTTGGGGGATCTAGAATCTAGAGGGAGGATCCAGAAGTCCATGAGATGATCCATGAAAAGCCTTCTGTGATCCCCTCCCTTCGGTGGTTTCTTTACCTTCTCAATAGCCATCACATGAGAACCCACTAACCTGCCTTGGTGTACATCTCTATAGTGTTACCCCGACACATTCGTGTTACTCACGCAGGTTATATCTTAGACTTGCTCTAGGATTCGTTGATTCAGATTCTGGGGCTACACCCCACATATTGCTTATTACAAACAATACATGTAATAAAATAACAAAACAAGTCTGGCAATTGGTGGATGAACACGTTATACCTCCGGTTGGTAACCGTGGGATTGACAGTGGAATTTGCATTCATATACCTACAGACTACACACAATGTTGCCTATTGCACATGGTCTATGTGGAGTAAATCTAAACCCACTCCTCAAAATACATCTGAGAGATGAATATTCAGAAGAGGTATTTACATAAAATGTTGGTAACATCATTAAATTGTCTACTGTGCCGCGTGACAAAATGTCTGGGATCTCTATGACTTTTACCCTTCTGATCTGCAATATTCGGCGCCTTCACAAGAGAGCTTGTCCTATAGCCTCTCCTATGTCATCTATCTACAAGGCTTTTCTTCTCCTTCGCATATTCAGAATCTTGACTGCAATTCCATCTAGACCATATAAACTCCCCAACCGGGAGATGATCCAGAACAGGTCGAGGGTGACAGCTACCAGCAGGCAGAATAGAATTACCAGTCACTGGTTTCCTATATGTGGCCGCCTGAACCAGCCCATTCCGTATGTCTCCTTTCACCCCTTTTCGAAATGGGACTTATCGGTTTGTTCTAGCAGGAAGTGACTTCCCCCAAATGGATGTACCCATACGTGCTGGACTATAAGTCTAAAGACACGGTGATACAGGGGAGATGGTTGTCCCTGACAGCAGAGCATCTCCCCTCAATGCCCCCCGCATCAGCGACCGCTGCGATTGGCTGCTTAAATCGTAACAGCCAATCGCAGCTATTTACAGTTAAAAACCAATGGCTGCACCTGCAGGTGATCGCTGATGATTGGTGCTGTATAGCACAGCACCAATCATCACGGAGTAGTATGGGGGATGTTGGTGATAGTACCAGCACCCCCAGCGCTGTGATTGGTCCCAACCGCCCAATCACAGCGCTCGTCCGCCCTCTAAAGTAACGAGCACTGCTCTGTACCGACATTTCGGTACGGAATAGTGATCAGAGCGGTGCCAATCATTGCCTGTGCCTTACATTGCTGCAGTGGTTCTGTGGTGCAGTGGTTCGGTTGGACTGGTTGACCCTTCGAGATTGGGTCTAGTGTGCATCAGGGCCATCCTCTGAGCCCTTTGCTATACGTGTTTGCGATCGACCCCTTCCTTCGAAGGCTAGATCGTGGACCGTTGGTAAGGGGGAGGATAGGTCTTCGAGCTTTGGCACCCTCCTTGAAGAACGTAGCCTATGCGGACGATGTCACTCTGTTTGTCTCTTCCTTGGAGGAGATGGATTGGGTGATGTCGGAAGTTGAAAGTTACTCTGAGGCATCCAGGTCTTCCAGACACCCTCCCTGTGCAACTGACAACAATTAAAATCTTGGGCATTGAATTCGGCCAGGTGGATAACCCAAGGAAAAACTGGGAGGAGAGGCTAAACAATGCCGCCCGGAAAGTGGACCAGTGGAAAGGGTGGTCTTTAACCCTTAGAGAGAGTGTGGACTCGATCAAAACTCTCCTGCTAACGTTATTCATCTATTCATCTATTTGGGCAGTGTATGCATTTTGCCAGGGTTTTTTCGGGGTACGGATCTATGGGGGAGCAGACTTTACCTGATCAAGAGAGAGGTGACATACCATATGAGTAGACTAGGGGGGTAAGATATGGTTAACGCCATGGTATTTCTTACAAATACCTTTACTAAGATCAACATAGCCCCCCCTCTGGGACAAGGGTTCTCCTCCATGGGTAGCTTCCTGTCGGGAGTGGTTTCAGTTCTACTTCCAGGAATGGGAGTCAGGGGGTCATGTGAGGATCTTCCGCGTATCATGCAAATACTTTCCGGCTTATGTTGCACTGACTCTGAAGATCATCCGCCGATGGGACCTGGGAATGATGGAGATAATGACCCTGGCCAGGAAATCCCTGGACGAAAGGGTGTTGTCTACCCATTTTCAGACTCCGTTGGCCAACAAAGATTGTCCAGGTTGGGATCTGAGGGTAGAGTTACGTTTATTAAATTCAGTTAGGATCCCGCAGAAAGTTTGGGACACGACCTGGAGTTGCTTCCACGGTAAGCTTCATGTGATGACCAATGTGAAGTTTTCGAACTCCGAGGACAGAAGCTGCCCTCGGGAGGAATGTGGTAGCATGCTGGAAAGCATGGAACACTTCCTCCTCCATTGTCCCTACAATGCAGAGGTGTATAAAAGGGTGGGAGCTTCCATAAGTTTGCCAGGTTTGGCAAGCCTCTCCTACACGGAGTGGGTGTATGGAACATTCAAACACCCTGGTGGCAGAGACCCATGCACTTTGTTTGTAGTTAGTTCAGTGGTCAGGTATCACACTTGGTGCGCTCGGTGTCTAGTTGCGACACGCCTGAAAAATCTTCCCGAGAAAATAGTGGTTAAGCACATCTTGGACGATCTGGTGAAGGTACGTTCTGCAGAGTTGGGAGGTTGGGGGCCATGGAGGCATCGACCCTTAGGAGGGGTTTGTCCTTTGGGGTTCCCTGATCTCTCAACCTCTACTATCCGGGTGGTGGGCTAATGCTTACATGTAGATTTTTGCTTTGTTTTCATAGTTGAGGGTGGAAGGCTTACAGAAACCAAACCAGAGCCTTCAGAGGGGGAGGAAGGATATAGTGTATAGGCTGTATAGTGTATGTGGGTATAGGGTATAGGTTGTACAGAGTATATAGATATAATGGGGTTGTATAAAGTGTAAAATTATATATAATTTTATATATATATTTAATATATATAATTTTTTTATATATATATGTGTGTGGGGTATATATATTTTATATATTATATATAATATATATATATTAAAATAAATAAATAAATAAAAAGATAATTTAAATAAATATAAAGAGTAAAATAATAGGGGAAAAAAGGGTCATTTAGATAGGTTGGGTAGTGGTTTGAAAGGGGGGATGGAGGAATGAGTCTGGCCCCATCTTCATTGAACTTATGGAAACCAGAACTAAGGGATAAGGAACTGTGGGGATTGGGAGTGGGCAAAATATAATAAAGGTGTAGGGTATATATGGTGATATTGTATATATTGTATATGGTGTATATACTGTATATGGTGTATATATTGTATATGGAGTCATCTAGATTAGCGTGGGCCAGCAGGGAGGTGTATATAGTGTAAATAGGTGACATAGGTATAGATGTATGAATGTGGATGGATGGGATTGGACCAGCCGAGGTCAGAATAAATTCTGGACATGTTAGTTATTGTAAATATTTGGTAATGTAAACTGGTGTATGTTCCCATCTTTGAATTTAATAAAAAAAAAGTCAAACTCACAGTATAAAATACCCCTCACAGTAATATACATTAAAATTTTAAAATAAAACTTTTAAGAAAAACATAAAAATAATTTACTACATATATTATTTCAAACATAATTTTATATCTAAAATTATCCCTAATTTTTATTATAATAACTCAAATAGAATTCCACTTTGCCCCAAAAAAGGAGAAGTTTGGGTTACCAAGGGGCTTAAAAACAATTGGGATACCCCGGGGTTAATTACCCTGGAATTGGAACTCATAACTGTAAAATACTTCGTTAAGGGGGATCCTAGGGAGGGAAAAGTTTTCGGGGATCCCAAATTTTCACCTATTGAAAGACCCACTTCCCCTGTAAAAGTTTTGTTTACCGACCCCAAAAGGGTCCTTTTGTATATTATCCCAACAAATAAAAATATATTTAAAATCCTATGTTAAATTAAGAGGGAATTTCCAAAAAGAAACCCAAGTTTAAAATCTTTTTTAAATCAATATCCTATTTTTTTTTTGAAAACCACTTCTAGGATTTCCTAGGACGTGCAAGAACTCGTTACACAATAGACATTCCTTTTTACTACTAATTTATAAATTTTTTTTTTTTTTTTTTTTTTTTTTCTTTTTGCTTTTTCCACTTCCCTTTCACCATACCCCACATATATACATATATTTATATATTATATACATATATATAGATAAATCATATATACATATAATATACCATATAACATATATATATACATATATACTGGTATATATAATATATATATATATATATATATAAAATATATATAATATTATATTATTTATATAGATATAAATATTTGTGGCTGGAGACCTAAATATATCGCAGTTCTCCGCCACTAAATTTTCTGCACACTAGTTCCCAAGTTATGTTAACCATGTTGCTGCCTGTCATGAGGAAGGTCAGCATTCCTGGCAAAGGTAATCCAGGAGTAATTACTCAGGTGATAATGTTAGAGATTGCCTCAGCTGAATGTCCTTTAAATAGCTGGTCTTCATATACCAAGGGGAGGTGGCCTTACAGGCAAGAGACATGTGCAGGCCATTGCCCAGGATATATCCTGAATTCCATCACGCCTAGCTTTGAGAGAAGCCAGGCCCCAAAGGCTATCCTGAACATGTGAGTACATGTTTGTGCTGGTATAGAACCCACACCACTTGCTAAAAGACTGCTCTGTACGTTGTATACATATACATTCACACTATATACATACACTCACAGTATATATTTATATATACACTCACAGTATAAAAATGGTGGACCCGGCGCACATGCAATTTCCAAATAAAGCCAAAATGCGGCTTAATTTAAGAAATGTCCGTTAAATTCAGTAAAAAATGCAGGGGGTCGAAATGCCCCATCACTATTAAAAACATAACAATAAAACCCAACTCTGTTTCTCACTGAACACCAGCGCATTCTCAAGATATTCCTAGAAGCGTAGATCACCACCGAGAACGCGTCGGGCTTCTTCCTCTTATGTTCTTTATAGTTAACAACTAGCCTTTTAATAACTATAGTTGTAGTAAACCTCTACTCTCTGCATTCCACTTTATTTATAGTAACGTGCGCCGAGTCCCATCTTTTGCTTTTATTCTATTTAATGCCACGAGTAGTTCACCTGCACGTGGGATCACCCAACCCACGCAAGAGCCGTTACCACCTCCAACTTCACGTTGGTTGCTATTAAGCTACTACGAGAGTTGTGCCTCGGAACCCTATTTCACAACTCCTAAGGGACAAGACTCAATTTAGCAAGAACACATTATTTATTAACTACTTCAACTATTGTGCGCCTGTTTGCCTCCTTTCCTCTTTCTTTTATCATATAATACTGTGTATAATCTATATATAATATATTATATATAAATATATTATATATATATTAATTATTATTTTTTTTATTTTTTTTTTATTTTTTTTCCGATATCCTTCAATGCCCATTTATTTACGTATAGTCCCAATATTGCTTCCAATGGAACGGATAATGTTATTCTTCAACAACTATAGTAAAATATATAAAAGCTATTTTGTATACAGGTCTCCATAATTTTCAGAAAGGTGGTACTATCTCTTTCATCATTACATATTCTATATGCATTAGACACATGAATTCTGTACTTTGCTGGCACTATCTCCTCGCTTACATGGATACTTTGAGCTTCTATGGGATCTTGGTTGAAAGGTGTATGAGTGATTTTATGTGGAGTGTCTGTTTAATAGGTTTTTGTTGACATTGTTGTCCATTGTCTGTTTCACGACACATTTGATAAAGACCGAAGTGAACCCGAAATTACATTCATTAAGTCCTTTGTGTCTATTTACTGAAGTCGCCTGTTTATTTGAAATTCTTAATATTGAAATGAAATAAAAATTAATATTTTGGGACATTGGTGCGTAACATATACATAGAGTTGGATGGAATAAGATATCCATTACGCCCAGCACATTGAAAAATGTTTTCTTTGTGCCGAGCAACATATTTCCAGTAGATGATCTTCTTTGTCTGGAGCACACGTGCTAATGTCGACTGCAACATTCTTCAAATAGGAATTGGAGCAAGAAGTTTCTTATATTTTGTCCCAAGTGACAACAACTAATGATTTTTTACATGTCCCTTCTGAAATTGCACTAAAAGATTACGAATGCGAGTCTATCATAGAGTTACTATTGTGTACTTTACTGAGTATTTGTAAAAGTAACCATCCCACGAGGTTACAGTTGTAATTTACTCCCAACCTTAGTTCACATGATTGTCATACTGCTCAAGAAATTCAAGTATCCGAATAATGCTCTTTAATTTTATACTTTGTAATGACCACAGAGAGTTCCAGAAATCTATCTAGAATTGAAGAACGAGTTTCCGTTTCCGCCCTGCGATCTCCACCGCGGTAAAGAGGCACCGATCCCCTGCTCCCTTCTACTTACACCACAAGCGTACTCTTAGGTCGCAGTGTAACGGACGGCGGAATGGGCCGTGACCGCCAGGCGGGAGACGAACGAGAGCAGACGCGTAAATACCCTCCGCAGGCAAAAGCACAGCTATACGGCTGCGCCGCATGGCCCCCCATCTGAAACCCTGCACCTCCCAGTACATAACGATAGACAGGAGCGCGGCACTAGCGCACCACAATCAAATGTACTGCACCTCTGACCTTACACTCCAACCCATGCACAGAATCACCACAACATAAAGTCTTTAACACTCCTGGCTAATCCCAACAGCAAGCATCAATCAGCTACAAATTAAACCCAGACATCCATGAGAGAATGTGACACCACCCCTGACATGGGCCCTCTGCTTCATCCCTCTGATTCTCAGAATGATCAACATACAGCCAGCTAAAGACCAAATCCAGTAACCTGAGGACTTGTCATCAGCATCTGACAATGATGCCTGTACTTCATCTCTCTGGCTAGTATATTACACATACTGCAGAAGCGCTTGAATCTCCTCTACTTACCCAGGTCAGCAGCCCCAAGGTCAATCTGAGTTGCCCCTAATGAGGACTACTAAATCACAATATTCTCCGTGTCCAAGTACTCCCTGAGTCAAGAAAGTCAAATAATTGGTGTTGTAACGTCAAAAGACATATCCTATTCCTTAATGACAATATCCTGCTTTAAATTCTCCCAAACAAAACTTTAAAAACCGAAAAGGAGAGCAGTGACACTGGAGCCAAACTGATAAACATTTGTCTCATGCACTACAACAAACATGCGCACGTAACATTACTTGACTTTATGATTCTACATCTTTCAGATTATATATCTGATCGTTACACATACGATAGAGGTGCACAAAGTAATCTTACCAGATCTTCATCATCTCCTTAACCGACATGGTTTGACAGGTCACAACTTGGAAAGACTTACCAAAGCTCTGTGGCTCAACATAGAGAGAACGTCTAGATGATGTAAAGAACGGTTCTCTGCTAAGGAAAAGAGACGTGAAGATCCAATTCCACTTCAGGAAATGTCCAATGGATAACAGACAACTCGTAGGGGAAAAATGCAACGACTTGAGACAGGTCAAGCGAGCAATTTAAAAATTAATAGGTGTTCCAGAATCTCTCTCAGTAACGCCTTAACCAATCGTCTGTGAAAATGAGATCCCATCAAATCACCTGGAATACTGAGAAATTATAAAGTAGAACGTCGCAAGACTGGGGCTGAGTCGAAGAACTACTTGAAATGCCGCCCTGATGACAAAAAAGAACGACCAGTAGACCACAATTTGCAAAAACCTGCCTATGCTGAAAAAAGCCAGATCCGCTGCAGCTTATAGATCAAAAAGTTCAGGAATCGTCTACACGGTTGTAGAATTTTGTTATTTGCAGATGTTCTTCAGCGAAGTCACCAGCGACGAGGCGTTTTTGCTATTGTTCAGAACTACACAAATCTCAAACGAAAATTTGCCTACTGTATCCAGCAACTCTGAAAGTCTTCCAAAATGATGTCCTCCTCTCGTTTTTCATAAGATCCACAATCACGAGGAGGGTTAGGCCCTATCCCGGGTCATCTTAGTTGATTGACAGCTCCGAACGATAAATGCTGAAAGTACCAAATCTCAGAAGCAAGAAGAAAACCAAAGCTGACACCCGCTGCGAGACTAAAGATAGGTAGACAACAAGACTATTTATATGATTATAGAAGGCACTTTTTCAGAGTTTGATAAGAGGATGATGTTCCTTTTGATTGATCATGCTTAGCCCATGTCCGTAGCCAGAATGTAGCTCTAAATCAGGTTAATTTCATGTTTCATTAAAACAGCTGGGGGTGGCAAATTGCGGAAATGTGGTCTGCGGCATGATAGTGCGGCCCATGCTTTAGCAAACAATGATCATGTCAATGGTATATTTGACTGTGTAGATAAGAATTTTCAAGTAAGATGAACTGACGAAATAGTCCAGTAAGCGAAGATGTTGGACACCATGTTAAGTGGAGGGGTGCGGGGAGCGCCCCCCTTAGGAGACTCTTATCTAGATGGTAAAGCCTGAGAAGGCGAAAAAAGAATTCATAGCTGGCACTGAGATTTCTTAGGGAGATGTGTGTTAACACTCCAGTTAAAAGTCAGTTTTTTATGTTTCAAGAATATTGGGCGTTTTCGCCAAGTTCATAACACTTTTCAATTGAATTGTTAATTTTATCTCTAGATTACACTACGTCCATCTAAATATATGCATTTTAGCATAACAGATCGTATAGTTACATGGATATGTAAAAAGGTTTACCGATCGGCCTCAAAAGCATGATATGCCATTCGGCACCTAAAACGGTTTAAAAGCGGATCTGGCCTTGCTTGCATAGAAACGCATCTGGAAGAGACGATTCTTTCAGGCTGAGAAAATGTGGGTAGGGAAGTTTAATCGCATTCGGCGGTAAACTCAAAACAGAGTCTAACCTCATTAACAAGAATTTAAAGTACAATTGTAGACCAGTGTGATTTTGGAAGGAGGGAGCATAGGATGAGCCAAAGTCTATCCACTACAGAGAACAAGATCACCGTTTATAAGTTTACTTCCCAAAACTACGGTCAGGCTAAATTTCTTTCTGATTTGCTAATCGAACTGACAGACCGATGGGCTGAAAATAAAGGAAATTCAACACTTTGTAGATCCGTAATGAGGATCGCAAACTCAAGGCAAGGTCCATTGGATGTCACGCCGGCGAACCGCCTGGCAGCGGTTTTTAGAGAAACGATTGATTTGATGCATGGAGATACTGTACCCTGATGGTAGAGAATAAACATTTTTAATCAGCCGGTGCAAGACTCTGGTCCCCCTCATTATGGTTTATCTCCTCTTCTTTGAATCCCACTCAGAGTACTCAAAAATAGATGACATCATAATTTCGGTCATGTCCCCCAATGTCATCACATTGACGATACCATCCCAAGAGTACGGATTTTATATGGAGGATTTTCATCTTTCTTAACGGATAGAAAGATTTCAGCTAATACTGCAGAATTGGTGACTGAATATAATCTGTACATGAAGAACACTCCTAGTAACCCCAACTTTTGCTGGGACGCAGGGTAAAGCTGTGTTGAAGAGAGAGCAACTTATAGCTTATGTAGCTAAGACAAAACAGATATAAAGACAACCTAAAAAATTTAAGCTCAAGCTGAGGTTAGCCTACACCACATTCAAGAACGTTTACCCCAAAAAATAAACATGCCTGCATCTGCCTAGGAACGCTATGAGCACTGTTACAGAAGTGAAGGAGTCGATGGAATTTTCCTGGCCATATAGCAAAGCAATTCAGTTACGTAATATAAAGTGCGGTAAATTATTGCTAAGTCTGCCATAGGCCCTGTAGAGGAGGGTTCAGCTACGCCTGAAGGATGATAACAATGTCGCTACAGACACAATCCACAAGCAATAAATAGTGTTATTCAGACAATTTAACCATTCCCTATACTCTAAAAGACGAAGTGCTGATACGTCTCCCCAGTTTTTCGTTGCATTTGGACTCTCACTTCCCTGAAGGCGGAAGATAGAGAAAACTGAACTCCCCAGTCACCCTTGACTAATTAAAATTAGCATCAAATCCTGGAAAATAAAACAAAGAGCCCCGCCCGGCTGCTCACCACCGGAAATTTTATACAAAAATTCTAAACGACCACATTTGCCCCAGAGCTAGTAAACATTATATAATGATATTTAGAGGACGATAGTCCCAGAAGTGGCTAACAACGCATATATTAAGCTCTTACCAAACCAATAAAGATCTATCATCCATGCGTCTTATCGCCGATACTCTTGATTAACGTCGACCTGAAACTTGTCAAAGTTTTGGCGGACAGATTGGCGACCATACTCCCCAAGTTTAATATCCCCCTTGCGTCGGCTTTGGACAGGTAATCCCAGCTGTACTCAACACCGCAAGGTCTTACAGTTCCTTGATCCATAAAAATCAACCCCCCAGCACAGCTCACCGCGATCATGGAACCATTGACGCGAACAAAGTGCTTTTGACAACGTGTCCTTGCTATAGGTATACAAAGATTAGAATTTAAGGGTTTCTCAGGCCTTCCATTGGTTTTTTTGCACTCCTTTATTACTTCAGCGAACAGAGTGTATACGCCTAGGATTCCTTGTCTAAGGTTTTTTGAACTTCAAAAGGGAACTAGGCAATGATGCCCTCTATCCCCCGCTTTTGTTTTAACCTCTCAATTTGATCCCCTAGTTAAGCCATTGAAAGACAATAGTATGCAGGGATGCAGAAATTTGGTGACCAGCGATTAAAACAGCACTTTTTGCTGATGACATTTTGGTATGTTTATGTCGTCCCTGAATGAGGTAGATTCGATATTAGAACTTAGTAACCGTTTTGTAGGTTCCCCTGTTGTACGGAAAAATGTGGCTGAAAGTGACATTTTGACATTCTCGCCACGAAGACTTTATCTTACATTATGAAAAATGCAGTATCACAAGGCATATGGAAAGGCTGAAACCCACAAGCGCCCTCGTTTTTAACAATCCCTTCATTGCTTTGACCCCCGATTCCTTGAAAACAAAAAGGATTTTTTTAGCCACCATATCTCTCATCTACAGACAACGCCCTGTTTCGGATTTTTTGTCCCTCTTCATGGCAGAGGTAGAAAGATACTGTCTGCTGTGTGTGGAGCAATCGGTACTCAGGAAGGGAAGAAATCTCGTCCTTAGGGAGAGCACCGAACGAACGCTTGTAGAGTTTTTGTTTTGCCTTTTCGCCTCTAGCTTTAGCACGGCATATCCAAGGCGATTATGGAAAGGCTGAGAACCTCCGCAGCGCCCTCTGTGTTTAACTATTCCTCATTTTGCTTTTGACCACCGATTCTTGAGAAAGCAAAAAAAAGGATTTTTTTTTTAAGCCAAGCCAGTATCTCTCACCGCAAACTACCTGTTTTCGGATTTTTGGCCCTCTTCAGTGCAGATAGAGAAATACATGCTGCTGTGTGGAGCATTATCCGGGGTTTTTAAAATAGCTCAGTAAGTAAGATCTCTCCTTTAGAGACACCGAACGAACCTGTCGAGTATTTGTTGCCTTGTGCTCGCCCTCTACCCCCCTTTTTTTAAAAGCAATTTCCGCATATCACAATGCATTAATTGGGAAAGGGCTGAGGAAGCCACAGCGCCCTCTGTGGTTTAACAAATCACAATTTGCTTTTGACCCACCGTGTCTTGAGAAATCAAAAAAATTTTTTAGTATCACTGTAATGAGAGATACTGCTTGGCTAAAAAATCCTTTGCTTTCTCAAGACTCGTGGGTCAAGAAGCAAATTGAAGATTTGTTACAACCAGCCCCCAGAGGCGCTGGGGCTTCTCAGTCCTTGCCCATTAAGCCTTGTATTGCCAATCGAAGTGAGGGCGAAAAGGCAAAACAAAAACTCTAACAAGCCTTCGTTCGTGCTCCTTCCCTAAAAGATCTTTCCCTCCTGAAAAATTATAGTCTTCCATGCATTGGCCAACATAGTAAACAAAGTATCTGTGGATATCAAATAGGAAAATCTCCAGAATCCAGTTTATAAGTTGAAATTATGACCCTATTATTGAGTATAATAGAAATGGTGCTTAGAAATGGAATAATTTGCCCTTATCTCTACTGGTAGAGCTAACTTGATCAAAATGATCAGCTGTTCCAAGCTCGCTTATCCCTTAGACCATTCCCCTGGCTTCTGAAACATCTATATAAGACGACAGCATACACATAGTCCATCTCCTCCTTATGATGGACACGTAACATCATAGATGTTCATTAAGACTCCTGTGCTTTCCAGGTGAATGTGGAGCCCGGGGTGGTTCGATGTCCAAGCGATAATTTAGCTTGGCTGTTTCGACCATTATATACTGGATACAGGGTCCAACTTCTTTCTTCCAAGCATATCGTACTTAAAACAGAAAAATACTATTCGAAACCGTAGTTTTGAATATTTGTTGCAAACAAATTCTCTTGCATTTCCACTGCCGGTAACGGTAAATCTCTAAGTGATCAGGGATACTATTTCTGCGTGAATGCTACAAGAGAAATTTAATGGATTTACCTTTCCTTTGCTCATAGCACAAGATTGTGGGGACATCCCAGTATTCCCCAGGAAAAAAACCAGAATTTCAAAACTGAGAAGGGGGGATACAATATGAAACACTCTCTCCTCCACCCCTTCAGAGCGAGATCTTATCCGAGGCCGAGGTCAGACCCAGCTTGGCCCAACAAAGAGTGTTCCTAGGTTATGCCAATATAAGTTTCTTACACATCGCTTGAAACCGTCTCTAAAGAATTTCAGTCGAATTGGCTCGATAATTTGATAGACCTCGCCGCACAAGATTCACTATCTGTATGTAATTACGAACTCTTAGACAATCCAATAGTAGTAACCTCAACTTATTTAAGGATGAAAGCGTCAATTTGTGAATGAGAATTACCTTTAAAATACTGAGATGGACTGGTGAGAAATTATCCCAAGTGAAAGTTGGAGGTAATCACATTTAAACTGAGCCATCACGCCCCATGTATTGTTTAATTATACCGTCCGCGCCGATATCCAGATCGATTGTGGCATGTCCCAAAGGGTCAACAACCAAGTCTGATCTCTACATTGATTGACCTGCCCGATAACCCAGGAATTTTGCAACGCCGTACATCTCTTAAGCAACCTAAAACTTGGATCGAGATGTTATCTCCATATCTTATGATTTATCATATAGATTCGGAGAATCGACTACCCCGATATTAGCTCAATATATTTTTTCTAATAGCGAAAGATGTCTCCTGACAAGTGGCTTCATAAAGATATCCCCTCAGTTTGATAATGGTGGAGGATCAGGTTTAAGTTTTCCGTCTATGATAGGAGGGAGGCGGAAAAGCATAAAGAACAACAGGTCACATAATTCTTTAGAAAATGAAAACGTTCATTGAAAATTTTTGAACAAGGCAGAAATAAGAGACCACGTGACTCTCCATTTAGTGAAACACATGGTTATTTCCTTAAGATCTACAGGTGATTTAGGGCCCGCTTAAAGTAACACAAAGGTATAGGCCAGATGTCTAGGGGGTCCTTACAAAATAGCAACCTGATTCGGTTCTGGTTATAAGACATACACTATTTGAGGCATATATGACTATCATAACATGATTATGAAACCTTTCTGTGATCATGCTGACTGTATGTAATAAGAGTATACATGAACTGACTTAGTAGTAATGGAGGGAGGTTAAATGTTTAAGGTTTTTTCTTTATGGTGTAAACGTGATAATATCATGTATAATGAAAATGACACTATTTTTCTAACTGATAATTTGCATTGCTGTAACTCCTTATTACTTTAATGTTCAATAAAAAATGTATTACAAAAAAAAAGAATTGAAGAACGTTTGCTGCTATTTGAATCTCAGTTGACATCATTACTGTCCTCTTCTGAATGGACAAATCTCAAAGAAAAATCTGAGCGCATTTTATAAGATTATCGTTCTAATACGGAGAAGAAGGACAAATTTGTTAGAGACACGGACGATTATCTTAATCAATGACTATATAAATGGTGGGAATCCTCCTATGGCAGCTTTGGACCAAGTCGACATCCATCATACAAATAGGGTCATTCCAGTTTAGAGAGCGAATACGGCAACTATCAATGTCGCCCTTTTTTAGGGTGCGAGGCCGGCAACCATTATACAAAAAACGAGAGGCCCCTAGGGATCAATCACGGGTAGACCCTTGTACGTGACAGACAACGATCACAGGGGCCCTTTAAAGAGCGGACAATTTTAGCTATCAATATCAACATCATCTACACCATCTGAATTAATACCTCAGAACATATCATTTTGCCCTACCAACGCTTTGTAGATATGTTCAAATTAGAGACAGGAATTGAGATATTTCTACCGCACTTTAAGACTTAAAACACATTTTGGGTCTGATCCTTGTGAGCCTATACCGATCGAGTCTCCAGACCTCGTTAATGCTGTCTCAGATAGATCATTGTTCTTAGACGACCCGGCCCTAGTTGCATTGAATCCACGCTCACTACAGTCACATGGAGTTGATCGAGTGATTTCTCCGTGATGCTGATATTTTTATTTCCCCCCGTTTTGGGTAGGATCTAATTAAGCAGGTCTTTCATAAAAATCTAGTAAGGAAGAACGAATTAGGCTTATTTTCTCTCAACATCGTAAAGACATTATACTTAAACCACCGGATAAGGGGATGCTTTGTTGGTTGTTATGGATAACATTTATATCTCGTTGAGATCCGACTCAGTTTGCAATAAAGAACATATCAGAATTGAGGAGAATCTATTACCATGTATATTAATCCGGGCCGTTTTTGGAGATATTAAGATCGAGATATCTTTAAAAAAATATCATTGATCATCTACTTATCATCTGCAGATAACCATCAGTATGTCCTGTATTCATATACCCCAAAAAAAGTTAAACATAAGATCCAATATAACCACCTGACATCAATTGTACATCCACAGATTGCGATATTTACCCCATTCAAATTGAATTAGAATTCCACTTCCATTGTTTTGGATACTCACGCACTTGTACAAACTTTTCTGGAATTGAGAAACAGATTCCTTGAAGATGCTATACTGAGTCATTTGATGTCACACTTATATACATCTAGTGCCAAACGAGGGCTACATGCCATTTCACAACTCCTAAGGAAATCCCCACTTGAATGTTCCTCAACTGAGTTTTATTTGAACTATCCTGAATCTTATGCAAATGATTTCTCTTTGAGAGATTTTTTACGGTCATGACAACAAAGAGTGAGGAATCGTTATCTCAACGTTGCCCCCCCCCTATCGATTGCTATACGGCAGCTTTTGAGATAGACGATACATTACACCATGACATTGTCTCCAGGAAAACGTGATTACATAGAAACGTTATATAGATATGTATTTTGCACATCGGAACGTTCAGAATCTTCAAGAATTCCTACTATTTTGAATCTCTATTCGTATTGAAGCTGCAGTTCACATGAATTTGATGCACACCATTAGTTTTCTAACACATGATAAAAATGAATGAGTTGGACATCTTTCGGTTGATTCCAATTCTAAAACTAGCAGACAGAATAGTCCTGTAACTTGAGAGTTTGTCATAGTCCCCAATTTACTCTGTCATCGTACAGTTCCCCCAGCCTATCATGTTGGCAAAGAATTAAATGAAATGCAGACAAATAAAGAAGGAGACATTAACCAGAACAACCTTTAATTTTAACCAGATTTGAATATTTTCAATATCAGGCTAAATTTAAACAAAAACTTTTTAGTTTAATTGTACCTAGCCATCCCACTGATGCACGAAATATATCAGTGTTATCAAAAGATGTCACTTTTGAGGAACATATCCCTCAGATTGAGGAATTTCAGGCTCCTATCATGATAATTTCTAGACGCCCTAAAAATATCCGTGACATGTGTTAGAGCCGAGCATTGTCCCATCAAGACTCCATTTCAGCGAGACGTTACGTTGCCAGAGAAAAGCAAATTTGCCTGTTTGCATTGAGCACATTGCGCAAATTAATAAAAGGGGATATTTATTCAACATCCCCAATCAGGCAAACGTATTTCCGGATAAAGGGTTACTTGTTTAGAGATGGCCGAATTTTTCCACAAAATTGTTTCGAACCCGAATTTATTTGTGCGAATCGCGTTAAAAACAGCTATTTCCTGTGCAGAGAGCCTGTAGTGTGTTGTAGAACATTGTGCCATGATCAAAATATGCTTTGGGAAATTGTGTGGTCTTCCATACAAGTGCTGTTGTTTTAGTATGAAGCGCAGATGACAAGCACCCAGAGCTCTTAGAATCATTTCACACTTCACTTCTCTGGGTCAGTTACAGCAAACGACGCAAAAAGACTGAAGTGAGAATCAGCCTTGACAAATAATTCCGCTGCCACGTGAAAGAAACCGACCTGAGGCCAAGATCCTACTGATACGTCAAAGAGTCGCACCAGTCCTTTACACGACATCGAGATGATCCTGCCCAAATTTTGACAAACCTGCTCGGTTAAACATTGATACATGTAGAGCCCCCCGAAAGAGTGGAGAGGTAGTTCAGCATAATTTTGTTTGACGTCACTATCGTTTTGCCTTCCTTTGATCCATCAGTTTCTGATTTCAATCGTCAATAGTCCCATCATTATTGCAAAGGTCCAAAAACAAACAGAGTTGATCCAAAACAGAGATGACCAGTTAATGGATATTTGCATTCTCCTTTCGGTATCCACTCCTGCTTTTTTTGGTTCCCAATGCATCATCTATCCTATCATTCATTCTTCTACAATAAAAGAAAGGTAAAACAAACTATAGTCTACGTCATAGAGTGGGTATCGGTGAAACAGCATAGAAACCACAGGGTGTTCCAGTAGACAGGTGTCATTGGCAGAAACATCAGTAGCAACAGAGTGCACAATGACCGAGTGTGGAGGTCGCAGCTATAGGCCACAGATTTGGCACAATGACACATGGTGGGGTGCAAGACCACCCCTTAAAGGTGTGGCAGATGTCACTGGAACAGATTTGGGCATCATGTGCAACAATCATAAGTACTACAGTAGTTTGATTCCGCTTAATTCTCAAAGTTTTGTAAGGCTTCATGAGAATCTTTACTCTGATGCATATGCATTTTTAATCCCTGGCCCGTATCCACACACGCCTGAATTCAGCTTGACAAGAGTGGATCACTCCACATTTCAGCAACAAGTGATTCTCCTTGGGAACTATGCCCCCGCTGCACGTGAACACCTACTCTAATGCACACTACTGCCAGGCACGATAATTCTCCAGCTAACCGCAATTGCGGCCACACAGTCCATTTGGGGCTGCCCAGTAGTCCTCGATCTCCTACCTGGTCAAGTGCGTCCACTAGCCACCATCTGCTGGTTCATTGGTCTGCTCCAGGCCCTCGCTGCTGCTGTGAGTGAGCCTCCACACTAGGCGTGTGAATGAAGTTCTTATCAACTCACCAGACCTACTGACTGCTTGATGAGCTGGAGACTATCTCCTATACCCCTCCCACAGCACGTGGCATTGGTAACGTGGACCGATGACATCCCCCCGTTCAGACTGTCCAAGAGGATGGACATGGCCCACATATCAGCGCCTAAGGATACATAGATTTCTCTAAGGTACTTGATTTTCTCCTCCTCTCGTCCAGGTAGAAAAAAGGCATCATTTTGACGCTAGTGAGGGTCCATGATTGAGAGCAGAAATCATCCCTTCTCGCATTACTATCGACTGTCACTAGCAAGCAAATCAGCAAGCAGGCGCCAACTGCGCAAGGACTCTGATGACTCCCTGCCTCCCATCTCTGACTGTATGACTCCACGGTATGGTCTGGGTCACTCCATCTGCCTTGTTCCCTTCATCTCTCCGCTACCTCCTCCGAAGCTCCTAGCTCCTCCTCTCCCTGTCACATGAGTATAAAGAATTACTCCTTTTCACCAACATTGCTTGTCTCCAATGTCCTTCTCCTCCAAGTTCAGCCCCCACCGACCTCATGTGGCCCGAGAGATGTAGTCGCCACGTCTCCAGTCCCCTGACCAGACAGATTGATGTATTCATCCGCATAGTCCTGCCGCTGCCAATAACTGCCTCCTCCAAGCCTAGCAAAAGGCAGGTGTCACGCAAATGACTGCCAGGCTAACATCAAAATTACCAGGTGAGTACTCCTGTCCGCGGATCAATCCAAAAGAATCGTTGAAATGGCCCTTCTCTCTGTTCATACAGCGTAATATCATATGAACTGAATCCAACGCTCAATTCCATATCACCTTTGTTTGGTAGTCATCTCCGCGCAACTAAGAGGGTGTGCTTGGCTTTGTATAATCGATTAAGTCTTACAACATTTCTGGCCTATTTTTAGAATGTATTCAGATGGTGAATACTTCTGACATTGACAACCGAGATTGAACACTGACCATCAGGCGCATGACCAGTCCCTTCTCAGGCACTTACAACACCATGTTTCCTCGCATGTCTGTGGAACATGCTTCATTTGCAATTTTCGATTCCGGAGAAGCCATACATCGAGTTTCCTTGTTGCATGAGCTGAGCAGATTCCTCCCCTAGTAGACTTTCGTTCGCCAGTCAAACATGTGCAGAACTGCTGACACAGCTGTGCCCTGCACATGTGTATAAAGAGCAGGCACTTAGACTTTGGAGCTGAGGTGGGAGAGGCGACAATTTACAGATCATTTGAGATGTTGTGAGAGAAAGTCCAATTGCTGGTAGAAGTACAGTCACCCATGCATATGACATGTAGACTGGCCCTGAGTGATTTCAGCTCACACTCTGCGCTGCCATTGCACTTGGGAACGCATTAGCTCAAGGCACGGCCACCAACACTTCTGTTTCTACATATTTGTGCAGGGCTGTACTGCCTTTTGGAAATGAAATAACGATTTGGGACTCTTCCACCATTGTGCGTCAACAAGCCATTATTCTCTGAACGGTGCAGATCCACCACTTGGAAAGAGAGGTACTGCAGGAACCAACAAGACTTGGACAAGCAAGACGGTCAGCATTCTGCACCTTAGGATGGTTTTGACAACATACTGGCCGTCTCTTAGGCAATCGCCCGTAGAACTACTCTGCACCATGAGTTGCGAGAGACATGATCATCTGACCGTATAATGATGGGAAAAAGACAAACAGACTCCCTTCTCAGAGGTGTGGAGCCTTGACTGGCTCGAAATGCGATTGTAGCCACTGGTATGACTGCTAGCGTTGCTGATGGAACCACCACATCTGACCACGTTTTTTCTTTGCGTCCCAGCCACTGGATTGTGGACGCTGCATGGCTGACAACAGGGACGTAGTGCCAAGGCAACGTCCTTGCTGGCTAACGCTGTCACGTTTCACCCACAGATCTTACATATACACATTCTTTGCTCCTCATGTCTGTCAAAAAACTGACACACTTGCCGAGGTAGTGATTTTACTGCCAACAGCTCCGCACTGACTGACTACGACTGCCTCGGTGAGCCCTATGCCCTAACATTTTTTACCTGGCGAAGCAATGTGGTCTATCCTGTGCCATTGGCTCCGACTTTGCACTACTGGCCACCACCAGCTTCTGTACCTCCACGCACAACTACTGACTTGTTTGCTGCCGCTGCTACACCAAGCTTACCCCTCTTCTCCCGGACGATGATAATAAAGCCCCATGCTTCACCCAGCTCCCAATGCGATCGTCTACATTGTCATCGATTAGTGTTTTGAGAGCCCTCACGCTATCCTCCCCAGACGTTCTCGGTATGCAGAGCCGACCTCTCTCCAACAAAACCTCCCATGCCACTCCCAACATCACTACTGCCTTCCGTACTGCAAGAAGCATTGAATGTCTGCCCACCCGTTTCGCTGCCAATTGCTGCGACTGTCCTCAAAGTTTTCCTCGCGTATAGTGGATGCAAACGCCCAACCACATAGTAGTTCTTTGGCTGAGAACTGAAGGAGACGAGCGGGTTGAGGACAGTAGGCCCCTGACCCTGCCCAGCCATACCAACATAGGTTGGTATGGCCTTCCCACCACCTGAGGCAGGGTTGTAAGCTGTCATCTTGAGAAGTGTTGGCCTAGTCAAAACAGTTCAAGAACCGTTGCTGTGTTATCAACCAGCGGCCGCGTAAATGACAACAATAGCTCTGCCATCACCGAGTCAACCCCTGCTGCGAGTCACCCCTTATTATACTCTGCCTGTGCCTAGGTGCAAACATTGTGCCAGCTGCCACTCTTGCTTGGTGAGAAGTGGCTGGCCTACCTCATCGTAATATACCATACTTTTTGATCAATAAATTACAATTGTAACATCAGACACATTTTTAAAGATGCCTGTTATATGATAAATACAGCATCAGCCTTTGAGTTGAAATCCAATTAGATTGAATTTCAGGCGTCTGTATTGTGCAGAGAATACACCACAACTCCTGTATATAATTGAGCGATCTAATTCCCCCCGACAAAACTAATAGAAAGAAATAACCCCGGTATAAAATTCCGTTAGGAGGAATGAATGATATATGGGAATTATCAGCGTTTTTTGGAGGGCAGAAAATAACACAACATAGACACACTGTATTTGTGCCGTCAAACAATATTAGAAATTAAACCTAAAGTATAAAATTATAAATGCGCACAGAGTGAACCATATGGATTTCAGTGTGTATATGGGGGCAGAAATACACATACCACCTGATTATATGGGAGAATACAACAACAAACAAACCTAAATACAAATTAATAGAAAACTCTGGATTAAATGAACAGGTTGTATAGTGACACACGAAGTACAATTTTGAAGTTCTTTTATTTCACCCTACATCCCCCCCATAGATCAAAAAAGCAATTTGTTTTGCCTAAGAGTGTCAATATAGTGGGCTCATACGAGAACACATGCTTTTGATGACAGAGACTACACTGACAAGTGACGGGGAGAGATTTAAAACATTGCTTCCTCGATTTATAAGTCTGTTGGATGTCTCCTGATAAGACCTCCTGACTGCTGTAATTGGCTAACAATTCCGCACCTTTCAATGAGTTGTTGTTCCTTTTCCACCGCATACCCCATAGTTTTCTCTCCTCATGATCACATCTGCCATTGCTCTACAGCCCCCATTATAAAAAAAATGATTTCCGTTCCCTTTGCACTACAACATGAAATAACATATTATCGACCTTATCGCCTTAGGTACAAATCGGAATTCTTCCCTGATAAATTATAGAAAACATGGATTCTAGAGCTCCAATATAACCAAAGTGCTAAATGAATCTTCACACATTGCAGATCCATGAGAAGAAGAAATATGACAAGTTACACCAGCACACAAAACGCAGGAAGTAATACCTTAACAACCCCCATCCTGGGGCGCTCAGTAATACTGATACTAGGCCATCACATAGGGATTTTGTACGTGATTGGACTCCATAATGCCCTGCAATGGAGTCCTCGCATTTTAGAATATACAACATATTACTTTAATCATGGACATCTAATGGAAAGGTCCCTGTTATATAAGCACCAGCAACCAATCAATATGAAGATCTAAATGAATCTTGCATAATGACACTACAAAAATCAAAGACTTTATTCAAAACGCAAAAAATAAAATAATAAACTTTATAAAACAGAATAATAAAATTTCATGTAATGTCCCGCATTCATAAATTTCAAACAAATTAAGAAATCCTTCCCTAACTCAAAATTTAATCATTCTAAGTCCATTGAATTGTTGGCGATGAATCTTCCTTCCCAATCTACAAAATACATTACTGGAAACTGATCCTTTCGCATTGTGGTACCATCTGCCATTTCATTACACCAGTTCTGTCCGTGAGGAAGGGGGTCCAACTATTGTGAGAAGCTTTGAACAACCAAAACGTATTTGTCCTACAGTTTAAAGCAAAGCAACCAAATACTAATGAATATGGAGAAACCTTCTGAAAGAAAGTAATGAAAAAAGCCTTAAAAATTCTCACCGTCTCTTTCATTATTCAGCATCTTGGCAAATAGAAGATTAATTTTGGTTCCTCTAATGAGCCTAAAACGAGGAAAGGTTTAATTCTGATTTTCTATCATGTCGAGAGAGTGAGAAAAACACCTGCAGATGGATCTTCAGTATAGAGTGGATGGAAACTGCCTGGTTTTCAACTGAAGTATTTGAATCTTAACTAAAGAAGCTTATATTGGTCAAACTGAAAGTTCCCCGTCCCGGCTAACTATAATCTCCCTCCAACCTGAACTGTGTGACAGAATATCACTCGAGTGAGTAATCCATACATGAGGCGAATATATTGCCCAAATTACTTTTTTATAATTTTTTTTTATGTTGAAAACAAAAGGTTTCGCCTTGAATATAAACATTTTCCACATTTTCGTGATGGTTGCATTTCTCTCAATAAAATGCACAGTTTTTCCTGTTTATACCTTCTTATTTAGTTATGAATTTTTCTTTAAAGAGGAATATCCCTACATTCCTGAACATGTAACAGGCTTCCCACCTTTGATTGGAATATCTAGCACTGTCGATACAAGGATAGTGCTTTCTCTCTGCTAAAATATTTCCCTACATTCAGAATCATGAAATAGTTTTCTCACTCATTCTGTTGTGGTAATTTATCATCATGTCTATTTACTAATGATTTCAATTCTGAAAAAATTTACCACATCAGAACATGAAAAGGGGCTTCGCTTATCCTGTGTGGAATTCTCTCATGTCATAGACAAAGATGTGTTCTATCTGGTAAAAATTTATCACTATTCATTACACGAGAAAGGCTTTTTCCCTCCTGTTGGAATTCCTCTCCAAATGTCTAATAAAGATTGTGTTTTCTATCTGTAAAAGATTATCACATTCAGTAACTATTACGAGAAAAGCTTTTCCTGCCTTGTGTGGATTTCATCTCATGTCTACTAAATGTGATTTTTTTTTTTTGGAAACCGTATTCCACATTGTCGAACAAGAGAAAAAAGGCATTAATCAACCTGTTGTGAATTGCTTCTTAACTCTAACGACAAACTTGCTCTCCGGTTGTAAAAGATTCTCTGTTCCACAATTCAGAACATAAAACTGCTTCTCTAACCTTGTGAAAGCCTCATTAATAACAAGAATGCTTTTATCTGTAAAAGATTATCCCACAATCAGAACAGAAAAGCTTCTCCTCCTGTGTGAATTCGCTCTTGTCATAATAAAGACGATTTCTCATCTGAAAACATTTCCCCACATTCAGAACATGGAAAAGCCTTTTCTCCTGTGTATACTCCTCAATTCTAACAAGATGTGATTTATTTGGAAACCATTTTCCACATTCTAAACATGAAAAAGGCTTCTCACCTGTGTGAATTGTCTCATGTATAACCAGACTTGATTTCTCTGTAAAAGTTTTCCCACATTCGAACAAGAAAGAGTTCTTGCTCTCCTTTGAACACTCCTTATGTCTAACCAACTTAATATCCATGTAAAAGATTTTTCCCACATTCTAAGCAGAGAAAAGGCGTCTCTCCTGTGTGAGTTCTCTCTCTTGATGTTTAACCCAGACGTTGATTCTTAAAGTGTAAAGATTCCCACATGCAAACAATGAAAAAGCTTCTCTCCTGTGTGAATCCTCATTTTTAACTAGACTTGCTTTCTCTGTAAAAGATTTCCCACATTCTGAACGATAAAAAGGCTGTCTCTCCTGTTGAATTCGCTCATGTTTTACTAGACTTGCCTTTCTCTGTAAAAGTTTTCCAACATTCTAACATAATAACTTCTCTTCTGTGTGAATTCTCTCATGTTCTTATACTAGACTTGATTAATTGTAAAAGATTTTCACATTCGATCATGGAAAGTTCTCCCCTGTTGTGAATTCTCTTATTTAACTAGATGTGACTTTTTGGGTAACTGCTTCCCAACACCCTGAAACATGATGTTCTCTCTCCTTAATAACTTTCCTCATTCATCATATTCTGATTGTATGTAAAGCATTTTTCACAGTCTGAAACAGAAGTTTGGCTTCTCCTGTGTGTATTCTTCTGGGAGTACAATCTTGGCTGTTTTTAAACAGTTACCACAATCACCATTTTTCCCTCTTTTTGGCCTCACTTGTGGTAACCTTTCTGATCAGGAGAAGGTCCATTCGGTGACTTTGGTGATTATATGAGCAAGTTTGCACTTGTGGCAACCATCAGTTCCTCAGAGAAGGTTTCCTCATAGGGAATGTAGTTGATTGTCTGTTCTTGATTCCTCTTAACATTGTGGATTACACTCCCTGTGGCGTGCGTGGTGAATATCTTTCTCTACTTTATAACTTATTGAATGACATCAAAAAATTTTTCCCCTCAGAGATCGTCCGAATAGTTCTGTTAAAAAGATTTAAGATGATTTTTCTTATTTAAACCCCCACCAAGGAGAAACATTTTAACAACATTCCTTTTAGCGGGAAATCTCCTGTACTTTTATTCATTTAATTTTGTGCAAACTAGACCGAACCCTGCAGAACACTTATTATTACCATTCCTACTTCACATAGCTCCATCGCAGGAATTTCCTGGGGTGCGCTGGCTTGCTAATGTAAGGTGATACTGTCTGCACACCATATAACTCACCTTTACTATAAGGGCGATTTAGTAAGTGCAAAAGGGTATGTTTATTGAATTTCCTTTTTATGATTTGTTGGAGACTGCCAAGTAAATATTAAAGTGGAGAAATCAAACACAAAACTGCGCCGCTCCATGCGCATTATGGCAGCTGTAAACGATGCGTATAAGAGCATGAGGGCCGCATGACTTTTCCTACATGGGAACGCCACTCCCAAATGCCTATGGGGGTACCAAACATGTTTAATACAACAGCAAACAGTCCTCATATGTGCACCCTAGCAATGTAAAGTCATTCCTTCTTATCCTCTGCTAACTTTACTGCATATCAGGGTGTCTGGCGCCCTCCACCACTGTTGAAACTACCACCTCCCAACATGCCATGTTTATAGAATTATACAAATGCATATGGGCGCTGTAGTTTCCCACAGCTGGAGCCGGAGTTTACAGTTCTTGTGGCTATGATCCTGGCAGGCCTGTTGCCTTTAAGCCAAACTCCCGACTCCGCAATTTCTAATGACTCCAACACCCAATTCCTGACTCACTCATACACGCGCATGTTTATAGCTATAACTTTACAGTAGGAAAAGTGGTGGACATCAGTTTTTTATCACTTATCAGCTATTAGTAAACACAGACACTGACAAGCAAAAGGTAACATTGTGTAACTTTTGCCTCAGCTTCTATATCTTACCATCCACTACACTTTTGAACCTTATTCTCCCATATTTTATAAGACGATCATTCGTCAGATACTTATATATAAATGTTGACTTCAATATATACATCCAGCTCATTTCTACAGATTCTTTCCTGTAACTTCATTGTTACTTTTTGCACCCAAAAATTTTAATATTAATTTTTTTTTTTTTTGTTAGTAATTTGGAAAATCCCCCTTTCTTTCAGCACGGCTAAATCCTTCTGGGCTCCTTGAACAATTCAAGCAGGTCTTGGAAACAAAATCTGAATCCCTGGTCTTCTTCCTACCCAATGTATGTACAAACTCGACTTGGTGTTTAATACAACCTTTGTCTACTCCTCTCCCCACAATGTTGTATTGGGTTGAGAATCTGACTGTAACCAATACAGCAACGCTACTTCTTATCATTGAACCTTTCCTTCTCCAACCTTGACCTGAGCTCAGTCTTGTCCCTGGACACTATGTCTCCTTCTCATACCCATAGCACGCGATGTATGAAGTAACTCCTCTTGTAGGACATTCACATATAGCCCAGCATTGAGGTCACCATGAATCCTGCTCAAGTAATCAACATCCCCATATCATCAGCTTCCATTCCCGAACGTTGGACGGTTACTTCAATTTCCGTCAATCCGTTTTCCCTTCCAGCCCAGTTTGCCCCATCAAAGAGCCCGTCTATTGACCTTTCATCTCCCCTTCGCTCCAAATCACCTGTTTCCAATCTTAGAATTTTATTTCGCTACTTTTTTGTAAACTCTTTGTCCGACGCTTCTTATAACGAATTGAAAATCGTGGCTTCTTCACCCTATTTTAGACCATAATCCAAACCTGTAATAAGTGTGTGCCCGTAGCTTGCTTAGACGTCTTTATCTCACTCTTCAACGAAAGCCTTTGAGTGTGTCTTAGCATCAGAACCCGATTTGAACCTTGGTGATGAGTGACTTGTTGAATCTGATAGTTTCACCTGGACCGCACCATCTAGGCTTGGGATGTGAACGACTTCATTCCATATTCTTCCCCGCTTCAGGCCTCACATGATTGCATTCAGCATTTTTCTTGCCAAGACCTACTGTCAGACTAATGACCCTTTCTCTCATTCTTGGAAATCTTCTTACATGTTTGCTCCTCGATTTGACAAGTACCTTCAATTGGAATGACCTAATAACTCACTGATCTATAGGGAATGGTGCGAACAGGTTTTAATTTGTAATAACAAGAAAAAAAGATTGTCCCTACCACACAGTGCAAACAGTAACAGTAATGCTTAAACATACAAAATCTGCAAAACTAGAGCATATACTAAATACTGCAGTCAAAGATTCTGTAGAAGCCAAGTTAAATTGTCTTATAAAAATGATGGGGTCTCACGGTCAACAGCTATGGGTTGGGAGATATGAGCCTGGAATCACAAGGCAAACATGTTTACCCTTTTGCTTGTTGGTGTACAAATATATTTATTGATAGTGACCTTTAGAACAAAAACTAAAAAAAAATTTGTAAATATGCAAAACACTCATGAGTGGGATAAAACAGTTTCAACAAAACCTTCCTAGTAACATTTGATGGAATCTCTGATTTGTTCTGAAAATAGTTTTCACCTCTATCAATCCTTCAATAGATGACTCACATCTGAACTCATTATTTCCTCTAAAATGCCTCTCTACACCTAACTTGAGCAAGCGTTGACCACAGGGGCAACGTCTCTAACAACCTCAGGGGTATAAAGAATTGCCTCCGTACAGTCATCTGATGAAACTTTTGATCTTCTACTTCTTTGAAAGCAGTGAACCATGTATTCTGAAATCTGACAATCTGTTTGCGTATGAAGCGAATCTTCTTTCCCTGCGAAACACCTTTTGCCTGTTTCATGTCATCATTAAACTCCTCATTAATAGCAGGCGAAATATGAGGAGCATAGCACTGGCCGACCCATTCCTCTTGCCCTGCATCGAATTAACTGACCCATTTATTAAAGATTTTGAGTTGTCCATTTTATAAATGACTGCGCCTACTCCTAGCAATAGACCTGACCAACAACTCCGACTCCACAGCCCCGGAGTAGACAGAATGTGTCACACTGCACTCTCTGATCACCCTTCTGCATATAGGGCCACTGGAGCATAACAGATGTCACTGAACACGCAAACTCGTACAGTTTATGGGCCGCGGAGCAGGTGAATGTCACTGCACCTCTGCTAACCCTACTGTGTATGGGCCACGGGTCAGACAGATGTCAACACATCTCTACTAACCAAGCTGCATAAGCAAAAAAAGCTTCAGTTTTCTTTACAGTATCAGAATTGAACCTCTGCTGATTGACAAACGGTTGTTTTCTTTGATCACTCACATTTTGTGCTTCAGGGAATGAATGGACTTTGGCGTGTCAGGTGAGAAACATCAGACAATAAACACCCTGCAACCAGTGCTGGAAGAACACAAGCTGGTCGGGGCAGCAGGAGATATTTTTCGGGACCTTCTGTGGGTCACTCATCCATGTGCAAAGCGTCTTCGCCCAATTTGGGTATGAATCCATCCTTGTAGATCCTGTACACCTATACTAGAATATTGGTTGAAGGAGCATGACGAAGACTTCCAAGTACTACCCTAAACTTTAATTTTCCGGACCCCAATTGAGCTGTGTGAGGGTCTCTGAATTGTACTGTTAGCTCTATGGAGCCTCCAGCAGTTGTGGGATGCAGGCGGCTCCAGATCCCTCTGACAACCTGCCAGGACCTTATGGAGTCATTCACCCCTTGTCTCGCTGCTGTCTGTGCTGCACACAACGGTCTCGCTTGAGATAATGATGGGACTTCACTGTGTGTATTTCTCATTACTTTCACTCCTTACAGTGAGAACCTGCCTGTGTGACTGTAGCCTTATAAATCCTTGTATAACGCTGTAACCTATCAGTGACACAGTCCAGGATTCTGCTCTACACTCACTCATCACTTTTATCACATAAACCTGGACTTGATAAGATTCTGAGACGCACAACCTTGTCTGACAATCAGGTCTGTCCTCTGCCCACACATCTGGCCCTTCAATACCAATGGGGCAGCACTTTAATACAAGTGGACACCATCTGGTTAGTGACAATCTCATCATGGCTATAACCAGATCATCATGAGACAAAGTGCACATCTCCAGCTGATCTCATGGACGGGACAATGAGGTCTGTACGGCCTAACGGCTGCAGTCACCAGGTCTCCATGTTATAGAGCATCTCTAGGATGTGGTGGAATAGACAGAGCGAGGTTTTCCATCAGAATCTGTAATAAAGGTTTCCAGGACCTTGTTGTATCCAATTCACTAAGAATTCAGGCTGTTCCAGGATCCCTGAAGAAACCTCTGAATTCATTACTACTCACCTGTGGTCACATCTTCTGGGATCTCCTCCTTCACGTCACTCATCCTCGGCTCATCGCTCCTCATCTTCTCTTCTTCAGCCTCCACTTTAGTATCAGTCAGATCTTCACCCTGATGTGACATATGGAACAATTCAGTACAGCAGACAGATCAACATCAGAGACCCCCAAATATCTATGAGCCCATCTGTGACTGCAGGAGGTCCACACCCCATATACAGATTGTGTATAGGGCTCATCTACCTGAGGATTCCCTGGGACGTCCATCTCTTCTGCTTCATCCTCAACCTTAATATCAATCAGATTTTCCCCCTAATGAGAAAACCAGTGAAATAAGTGCAGGTTGTTCCATTCTGGTCATATTTAGAGGAGACTTCAGCTCCCTCTACCTGATGATTCTCTGGGACATTTCCCTCTGGACAGTCCTGGGAATACAGAGGACGGGGACATCTCTCTGCTGGATTTCTTCTACTGGGTCCATCTGTAGGGAGCACACAGTGACGGATACATGAGCAGCGGTATATCTGTCTACATGAGAGAGAATGCTGATGTCACTCCCTGCTGTGTCTTATCTCCTCTCACCTTGTGATGTCAGTAGTCGGGGATCCTCCATCATGACCTCCTGGTACAGATCCCTGTGTCCTTCTATGTACTCCCACTCCTTCATGGAGACATAGACAGCGACATCCTGACACCTTATAAGGAAAAAACCTGACCAACACCCAAAAAGGGATCCATCTCATCCAGACCCATTCCCATAACCCTGTTTTGTTAGTGTTATAATTCCCAGTCACCTCTCCAGTCAGCAGCTCAGCGATCCTGGTGGTCAGGTCTAGGATCTTCTGTATCAGTGAATGAGGTGGAGGCTCGGGGCTCTGGGTGCTGCTCCGTTCTCCTGACACACAGGGGGCCACACACTCCCCAGACGACTTCTTCACTACTGTGTAATCCTGTGTATTGGGAGACACTGATCACTACATAGATTCTAAGAACCCTCACCTTTCCCATCAATCACCTGTTACTGATAGAGAGAAGAGCGAGGTCATGTGAGACTCTCACCTTTCCAGTTACCAAGTAGATGATCTCCAGAGTGAGGTCTGATATCCTGGGTGCCCTGAGGTCTCCATCCTTGTCCATCCTTGGGAGGTCATTGATGAAAAGGGCCATTGTCTTTAGCTGTGAGAGTCCTGGACCTGAGGAACCTGAAGAAGACGAGGAGGATTGAGAGCAAGATCACACTCTATATACACCTCTATTCTGTACATATATATACCTACACCATACACTGTAACAGAAAATGAAGCCAGGACAACAACTTCAATAAATAAATAAATAAATATCTATCTATACACAAACCTCACAAAAGTCAGTACACCCCTCACATTATTCTAAATCTTGTCTTCTATCTTTTCATGGGACAACACTGAAGATCTGACACTTTTATACAATGTAAAGTAATTAGTGTACAGCTTGTATAACAGTGTAAATTTTGTGCCCTCAAAATAACTTAACACAGCCATCATTGTCTAAACCGCTGGCATCAAAAGTGAGTACATCCCTAACCGAAAATGGACTAACTGTGCCCAATTTGCCATTTTCCCTCTACAGTCATGAGAATCGTGTTACAAGGTCTCAGGTGTGAATGGGGAGCAGGCGTGTTACATTTGGTGTTATCGCTCTCACACGGTCTCATATTGGTCACTGGAAGTTCAACATGGCACCTCATGGCCCTGTTTAAAGTGTGGCCTTTCTAAATGTGATGAATTAAAACCAGAACCCACCACTATGTAGCTCCATGGAATTCCGTCCTTCTGTCCTGACCAACCATATGTTTCATTCACAGGTATGTATCTGCATCTGAAGTACAGCTCTCATCCGGCCACCACTGCCTTTTCCTTTGATTTCTATCTCTAGTATAGTTATAACTTATCACAATGTCATCTCCTCTACCCCCTCCCAGGGGCGTTGCTAGGCAGTTTTATTCGGGGCACAAGCTCGGATAGAACTGCCTGTGCCCTGAACCTCACCGGACTCCAGGTCGCTGCCGTGAGGGAGATGGCAGGTTGGATTGTTACCGCCCTGCCTTCTCCTGTGTATGTATAGCGCTCAGCAGCACAGTACATACACCTCAGCGTCGCAGGGGGCATGACACACCGCTTTCATCACCCCCCTGCGACGCTGAATCTCCTGTTTCGGCAGCCTCTGCACGGCCCAGGAGATCCTGAGCCCTGCGTGACGGCGCTTACACCGTTCATCAGCTCATGGACCTGAACGCGCGGACCGTGGTGAGGCGAGTAGCTTTTTTTTTTTTTATTGTCATTAGGTAAAGGGGCAGTAACCTGGCTAAGGGGGCATATTACTGGCTAAGGGGGCTACAACCTGGCTAAGGAGGAAAATTACTGGCTACAGGGGGCAGTAATATGGCTACAGGGGGCATATTACTGGCTAAGGGGGCAATACCCTAGCTACAGGGGGCATATTACTGACTAAGAGGGCAATAACCTAAGGGGGCAATAACCTGGCTAAAGGGGGCACTGCGAAACGCGCGTTGGGGCGTGTGACTTCACTCTTCCATCAGCCACCTTTGGACATTTATTGTCTACTACGTTTTCCATATAAGGTCGGTATATACTATTTATATGTATGATTGATTACACTATAAACCTTTATATGATACTTGTACTATTGTGGGGATATCTTTCTCCTTGTTGGTTTTCATATAATGTAGATGGTGGGTGCTGTGATGCTTATGTATAGTTTCATTGTCACCTTTTTATTTGTTTTAAATGTAATGTGTATTGTCTAATAAAGTATATATTTTTCTATAAGTATCTTTTTTGTTATAGGTGTGGCTACAGGGAGCATATTAATGGCTACATGGGGCAATAACCTGGCTACAGGGGGCAATAACTTGGCTAAAGGGGGCATTTTACTGGCTAATGGGGCAACAAAATGGCTAAAGGAGGCATATTACTGGCTAAGGAGGCAGTAACATGGATAAAGGGGGCATTAACCTGGCTAGAGGGGGCAGTAACCTAGCTACAGAGGTTCTGAACCGTGCACGGGAGGCAGTCCCCTGGGTACTGGGGGCAGCTACCTGGCTAGAGGGGGCTACTACTGAGCTACAGGGGGCAAATATTTACCTACAAGGGGGGCTATAACTACCTATACGGGCCAAAAAAACTCCATAATAGGGATCTATAATTCTACTTATATTTCTATTCTGAGGCCTTTCTACTTAATAGGAGACCAAGATACCTACCTATTGGGAGACTTATAAGTTTACCTACCTAATGGGCGCTATACAGCTACCTAACTGAGGACTGCCTATCTAGTTTGGGGATGTACCTGCATACTGTCTCGGGGAATTTCACTACTTGCTATTTTGGTTTACAAAGGAAGACTAAAACTCGGTGCACAAATGGGAGCCCCATAGTCGTTTGGGGCACAAAGGGGTAATTATTACTATTTGGGTCGCTATAGATGGGGAGTTTGTACAGAGATAGGAATTGGTAGAGAAGAGCTGATAAAGAGAAGGGAAAAAAACATGTGTCGCAAGTTAAAAAGTTAATGAGACGCTGTGGCATACATAAAACAGGCAGATTAAAGGTTGAATTATGGGATGATGCACTGAAATCTTCAAAGGGCGTTCTGCAAGACAATCGCTTGTTTGAAGCTGCCCAAGCATTGTATCGCACTGCGCTTGCAATCGTTAAAGAGAATTATACTGAAATACAATGTAAAGATAAGAAGGGATTAACAACTGCATACATACAGCTGCCCCAACATGGTGATTTTCAATGTTGGCTGTCACGATCTGGAGCTGGTTAGAGTCTTAGGTTGTGACTAATAGGCACCCACCTGAAGGAAGCGTAGTCGACAAGCCAGAGGTCGGTAACGTGCGGGCGATGTCGTCTTCGAGGAGCAGGCAGCAAGCGTAGACGGTAACCCAGAGGTCGGTAACGGTGGCGGGCGATTTTCAGTCTTCGAGGAGCAGGCAGGAACCCGTGGGTCGGTAAGGAAAGCAAAGGTCGAAGCCCCAATAGCATAAACGGTAGACAGCAAAACTGGACAGGAGCAAGATTATAGCAAGCACAATAACCTCACATGGAGGAAGTTCAAGGCTGGGCTTAAATAGGAAGTCCAGGGGTGGAGCAACATGATGTCAAGGGCAAGGCTGCGAAAAACAAGGACCTAACAAGGTTCAGCACTGGAGCTGTCCAAAGGACCAGATAGCTCAGTGAGCAAGGGTAACGGTCTGGGATTCAAGGGCCCCAGGAGATCGAATCCCGACATTAGTCCCCTCCTTTCAGGATGGCCTCTGACATCTCAGGGGCTGGTTTTCTGGATGTCTCTGATGAAAGGCCTTTGTAAGCCTAGGAGAAATGAACATTATTTTCTGGTTCCCATGAATTTTCCTCTGGTCCATAGCCCTTCCATTGCACAAGATATTGCAATTGTCCTCTGAAAATTCTAGAGCCCAAAAATTTTTTTTCCACCATTTTATTCTTCCTGCCCTTGGATTTTAACTGGTGCAGGGGGTGGTGATTTCTTCCTGGAAAAGGATTTTCGTTGAATGGCTTGAGTAATGACACATGGAAAAACTGGATGGATTTTCAGTTTGTTGGAAGTTTTAGGCGGAAAGCCACTTGGTTAATTTTGTGACAAAAATCTGGAAAGGTCCTATGAATTTCTGACCCAATTTTGGAGATGGGACATGAGTTTTAGATTTTTAGTAGAAAGCCAAACCTTATCACCAATTTTAAGTTGGGGGAAGCCTTGCGATGTTTATCTGCTGATTTTTATATTCTTCTTGAGCTTCCTGTAGGATCTCTTTTTAGTTTTTCCTGAGTTTCTTTAAATTTAGTTAATCTGTGGGTAACAGCAGGAATAGGTGTACTTATTGGTAGATTAGGAATAAAGACTGGATGAAACCCCAAAGTTAGCATAAAACGGGCTTTGTGATGTAGAGCTATGTTTGGCTTTTTGTTGTAGGCAAACTCTGCAGTTGGCAAATAGTCCACCCAGTCACCCTGGAGGTAGGAAATAAAACAACGCAGGTATTTTTCCCCAAAGTTTGATTAGTCCTTTCAGTCTGGCCATTAGATTGGGGATGAAAAGCGGTAGAGAGGATTTACATTTGACCCCCTAAGGCTGTACAGAAGTTTTTCCAAAATCGTGATGTGAATTGTACACCTCTATCTGAAACTACATTGTCAGGAATACCATGCAGCCTAAATATTTCCTTGACCATCAATTCTGCAGTTTTTTCAGCAGTAGGGATTCCTCTAGTAGGTATGAAATGGGCCATTTTAGTAAGACGGTCCACAACAACAAGGATGGTAGTCATTTCCTTAGATGGGGGAAGATCCACAATGAAATCCATAGAAATTGATCCCCAGGGTCTGGATGGAACTGGAAGCGGTTGAAGAAAACCTAGAGGAGAGGATCGAGGTACCTTGTTTCGTGCACATGTTAAGCAAGAGGAGACATACTTTTTAACATCTTTCTTACAATTAGGCCACCAAAATGAACGAAGCAGTAGTTCATAAGTTTCGAGACCCCAAAGGGTGACCTGCAAGTTTCGAATCAGGGGATTAATGAGGACTTCAAGTCGTGCGGAATAATAGGTCATATAACCATGTTCCTGCCTCCATAATCCATCTTTGAAAAAAAGATCCACATCCTTAGAAGGATTGGTTATAAAAAGGTTCATTTTGGGTTTATCCATCTCTGCCCCTTGTTGAAAGTTCTTTGGAGTCAAGTATTCCCTTTACAAAATTTTTTGGCGACAAAATAGTGGACTTGTTTTAAAACCTCTCCTGTGGTTCAGCAAGAATCCTGGACAAAGCATCAGCCTTGCCATTTCTTGAACCTGGTCGATAAGAAATAATGAAATTAAATCTGGAGAAAAATAACGCCCACCGTGCCTGTCTTGCCGATAATCTCTTAGCTGTACGGATGAACTCTAAATTTTTGTGGTCCGTAATTTAACAAATTATGGGATGATTGGCTCCTTCCAAAAGAGTTTCCATTCGGAGAAGGCAACTTAATGGCTAACAGTTCTTTTTTCCCCAAATGTCATAGTTTTCTTTCTGCAGATGACATGGGTATGAGAAAGAAATGCACATGGATGAAGTTGCATTTTTGTCTCCAACTCGTTGAGACAGGACCGCTCCCACAGCAGAGTCTGAGGCGTCTACCTCAACAATGAAAGGTAACTCAGGATTTGGATGGACAAGTATGGGAGCGGAAGTAAAGTACGTCTTTAATTTGTTGAAGGCTACCTCTGCTTCTGGGGACCAAGAGAACGCCTTTGTTTTCTTTGTGAGCAAGGTGATTGGCAAGAGGATCTGGAAAAGTCTTTTATGAATATCCTGTAAAAATTTGAAAACACCAATAAATCCCCTGAACATCCTTCAAGTTTCTTGGAGTGGGCCATTCCACCACAGCTTTGATTTTACTGGGATCCATACTTAGTCCTTCTGGGGAGATGATATATCCAAGAAATTGAATTTTTAGTTTGTTCAAACTCACATTTTCCAGGGTTTTATATAAAGATTATTATCCTGTAGTCGTTCCAGGACTGATTGAAACCTGTCTGCGATTTTTCCTCCAAGGGGTCTGAAAATATAAGAATATCATCGAGGTACACCACCACAAATTGTCTAGGAAAATCTCGAAAAAACATCATTAATGAAGTGCTGGAAAGTTGCAGGAGCATTTCACAGGCCAAATGACATAAACTAGGTATTCAAAATGTCCATATCTGGTTCTAAAGGCAGTCTTCCATCATCTCCTGGACGAATGCGTATGAATTGTAGGCCCTCTTAAATCCAGTTTGGTAAAAATCTTGGCAGAAAAGGAGTCTTTCCCGCAACTCGGGAATTAATGGAAAAGGGGTAAGATTTTTAATAGTAATTTTATTTTTGTTCTCTGTAGTTAATACATGACCACAAGGTTAAGTCTTTCTTTTCTAAAAAACAAGGGTGCCCCCCGCTGGGGATGAGGAAGGTCGAATGAAGCCTTTCTTTAAATTCTCATCTAATATTCCCTGAGTACTTTTAATTCGGTTCAGAGAGGTTGTAAATTTCGCCCCAAAAGGAATGGGGACTCTAGGAAGCAACTCGATGGGACAATCATAAGGACGGTGAGGGGGTAATTGATCAGCTTTCCTTTACTACAGACGTCGCTGAACTGTTGATTACTGAGGTGGTAAATTATCACAAATCTGCTGAGAAATCTTGGAAATTTGTAATTGTTTTTTAACAGATGACTTTGGATGACAATTGTTCTTACAGTACTCAGAAGGGAAAGTAACAGTTCTTGATTTCCAGTTGATAGAAGGGTTATGGATAGCAAACCATGGAATCACAAAAAAAACTGGGAACTTGGGAGATGAAATGAGTTGAAAACTTATAGTTTCATGATGATTAGGTGCAATATGGTTCCAAGTTCAGTTGTCTCATGAGTTACAGGTCCAGATGATAAAGGTGATCCATCAACAGTTTCCCTATCAATTTTGGGGTGGATTTTGTTCTGCTCGCAATGTTTTTATCAAGGCAAATTGTAAGTCCATGAAAATTTCCTCCTGCACCGGAATTTCCAACATGGCTGAACATTGCATTTTTGGCTCCCAAATATGACTTTTATAGGGATGATGAAAATGAGAGGATGGTGAGTAGTATTTGTTTTTTGTCTACAGTCACGGATGAGATGGTCTGCACAACAGAATCTGGCAGTTCAGAAAGATCAAGATTGCTTCTGTCTTGGCACATGTGCAGGCTATAGACCTCTGAATCTTGTTGGGACAGTTAATGGCATAATGTCTAGAGCCCCCCAATAGAGGCACAAATTTTCTGTATGGCGCCTCTCTTTTTTTGCTGCAGTAAGCGGTTTTCGGACAACATCAATCTGCATAGGTTCAGGTTAGTTTCAGGCCTTTGCTTGGTGTTCAATGCTGATTGGCTTAAAGGAGTAGGTAGGACTGTTTCCGAACACCTGCAGTCTTTCCTTCTACGTTCAGCAAGCCTCTGATCAATTTTTGTGCACAGCTGAACAAAATCCTCAAAATTATCAGGGGCCTCAACTTGGCAAGCTCATTTTTTCACCAGTTCTGATAATCCTCGTCTAAATTGATCTTTCTGGGCTGCTGGATTCCATGTGGTGTCAGCTACCCAGCGACGAAATTCTGCTGTGTACTCAGCAAACTGAGCGCCGCCCTTGCCGAAGATTATGGGAATTTGGCCCCAGCTGTGGCCAAACGATTTGGGTCATCAAACACTTGGTTCATAGCAGTGACAAAGTCATCTAAATCATTAAGAAGGTCACAGTTCTTTTCCACATAAGGTGAGGCCCATGCAAGAGCTTCATCTGTCAGAAGATTGATAATAAATAGCACTCTTTTTCTATCACTGGTGAAAGGGGCAGGCTTGCATCTGGAAATAAATTCGGCATTGGTTCAAGATCTCGGTAATGGTGGGGGATCCCCGTTAAACTTCGCAGGCAGAGGCATGCGTGCATTTGAATCTGAGCCAGCGTTACGCATATCAAGAAGTTGCCTTTGAAGTCAATTACTTCCTTTTGTTGATCCAGCACCGGGTTTGCAATTTTGAAATTTTTACTGATAAGTTGCACCAAATTCCTGAAGCTCAGCCACTTGTGCCCTCAGGGTGTTCACAACAGACTCCATTTTGACGTGAGGTTATTCTGTCACGATCTGGAGCTGGTTAGAGTCTTAGGTTGTGACTAATAGGCACCCACCTGAAGGAAGCGTAGTCGACAAGCCAGAGGTCGGTAACGTGCGGGCGATGTCAGTCTTCGAGGAGCAGGCAGCAAGCGTAGACGGTAAGCCAGAGGGGCGGTAACCGGGGCGGGCGGATGTCAGTCTTCGAGGAGCAGGCAGGGAAGCGTAGTCGTAAGGAAAGCAAAGGTTTGAAGCACAATAGCATAAACGGTAGACAGCAAACTGGGGCAGGAGCAAGATTATACCCAAACACAATAACCTCACATGGAGGAAGTTCAAGGCTGGGCTTAAATAGGAAGTCCAGGGGTGGAGCAACATGATGTCACAGGGCAAGGCTTAAATAGGTTCAGCACTGGAGCTGTCCAAAGGACCAGATAGCTCAGTGAGCAGGGTAACGGTCTGGGATTCAAGGGTCCAGGAGATCGAATCCCGACATTGGCACTGCCCCAATTGTCGTCATCAGAATTCCATTAACGCTGATAATTGCATAGATTGTGGGGAGGGACGTCCAAACCCAACCCCACCTTGTATTATCTCACATTCTGCCACTCCCGGTATTTCTCCCTCAGCTCTGATGCCAGAACCGCCCATTACTTCCGGTGGCCATTTTAAACCAGCCCTCAGTCCCTCTATATCCGGAAACTCATCACCAAAGCCTGCCCTTTCCTCCTCTGGTGGCCATCTTGGTACAAGCACATCTAATGCTTACTAACATCCTGTTACAGGCAGGCAAATTGCTGCACCCATGTTCAGTGTCCTTCCCACTACCGGTGGCCATATTGAAACCCCCACTCAAGCTAAAGAGCCCGGAGATTCTGGGCTGAGGTCGAACAGCGGCCATCCGACTGCACCTGGTAACATTCCTACACCCACCTCTGCTCCCGGCATTCCACGCGTTACTGCTGCTGTAAACACTGACACGCAACTGTCGGGTGATAACGTCCTTGCCAGCACACCTGCAACACCACAAAAAGCCACACAACCAGCTCCACAACCACTCTGTCCTTTGCTCACCCCCTCTGGGACTTTCTATATACTCTCTTCCACTGTTGCCTCAATGCCCCAATTCTAACATTAGGTACTGAAGAGGATGGGAAGTTGTCGATGGCTGCAGGCGGACCAGTGGTGGAGAACATCGATATTTCTCTTTTTGACCCACTTCATGATCCTCATACCCCACTAGGTGTATTTCCCCCTATTGCATCTCGAGAAGAGGATTTTGTAGCACACCCCCACCGGGATACTGCTTTACACAGAGAGACTGCCCAGAGTTCCTTTCATGATAGACAGCACTTCACCGAAAGGCGACCTGTTTGTCTCCCCAGAGTTGATTCTCTCACTCTTAGGCCCCGTTCACACGGCTTATTCACGCCGGATTTGTGAGCCGGATTGCGCTCGCAATTCCGGCTTGAATAAGGGGCGGGTGCGGGGGCGGGGCGGGGGCGCGGCCCGCCGGCCCCATAGACTTCCATTATCCACGGCGCGTATTGCGCCTGGATAATGTGCATGTCACTTTCTCCCCGCCCGGCGGATTCGCCGAGCGGGTAGGAGCGACGGAATCCACTGTTCTCTATGAGAGCAGTGGATTACCGTAATTACTCCGACGGATTGGCGCCGTACTGCAGCGCAAATCCGGCGCGGAGTATGGCGCCAATCCGCGGCCAAATAAGCCGTGTGAACACGGCCTTAAAGAAAAATCCAAAATACCTATGCTAATTACATCAATTTGGGACCCCAACACCACTCTCATCATAATGAAAGGGGACATTGTATTTAAGGATACTACGGCAGTTGTCAATCCTGCAAATGGACATTTGGAGTATCGTGGTGGCATAGCTGCACAAATTGTTGATCATGGTGGTATAGAGGTTCAGCAAGCCTGTGATTACCTCATTTCACGTTCTGGTGGTAGGCCTTTTCCTGTGTCCACTGTACTTGTCACTCGAGCAGGCAGATTAAACTGTGATTACATTATTCATGCTTCTGGACCCATATATAATAACGTATCCCACAACAATTGTGTCCAGCTGCTGAAACAAACTATACATAACGTACTTGAAGTGGCCCAAGCGAATAAGTTCCAATCACTGTCCATACCCCTCATTTCTTCTGGCATTTTTGCGTTCCCACCTATGGCATGTGTACAAGCCATACTCATCGCATTACTTAAACACGGACCAATCCCACTGATGCGTGAAATATGCATTCTTGTACTAACAGACACCATGGCCAAATGTCTAAAGCACACTTTGCTGGCACTTAACTAATCCCCTCACAAAGCATTCTCACCTACTCACAAACCCACTTCCTCTGAGACCTCACTGTTACCATTACCTGCTTTACTACCACGTGACCTCTACCACCACCACCACCGGGATCTCTTTCTCTTCCGGTCCCTCCTCAGCCACCATCTAACCATGGCCTGGAACCCAAGGATCCACCAATCTATGTGCCTTTTACCCCTGCACAGGTCTACAGAGGAAGTTACAACTTTATTGTAACGGTTTGGTGGATTCGCTGGACCACCGCAAGCGATGATAGTTTAGCCACGCCAGGGAGCGGAGTTTAAGTAGCCCCCGGCATTCACCAGAGCCCGCCGCAAAGCGGGATGGACTTGCTGCGGCGTGAGACTACCAGGTCGCTACCCCTGACGTGACTTGCTTGCAATGGCGGCCGGGGTAATCCGGGGTACAGAGTCGTAATCCAGAGACGTAGTTGGGGACAGGCAGGAGGTCAGGACAGGCAGCAGAGGTTCGTGGTCAGAGACAGGCAGGGCAGGTGGCAAACAGGCAAGGTCAGGAAACGTAGCGGAACGGACTGGTACACGGGTAATCAATACGGAACTCCAACACTCTCTCAAGACAAGCTAACGCACACAAACGATCTGAGAGAGTGTGCAGGGGGCGTGTACAATATATAGGACCAGCAGCTGGCAATTGACAAATTACCGGTGCGCTGGCCCTTTAAATCCAGATCAGCTGTCACGCGCGTGGCAGCCGGCACAGGCAGAAGCAGGAAGCACAGGAGCGTGGACGGGTGAGTAGACTGGCACCGGAGCCTGGGGCAAGAGGGGCATGGTAGCTGGCGGCCGCGGCATCCACGCCGGACCCCCTGCGGGCAGGGGGGCGGCCGGAGGGGGTGACGGCACCCATGACATTACCCCCTCTTTAGGTCTCCTCCTATTTTTACGGAATTTGGAGAGGAGGTCAGGCGACAGATTGGCCTCTGGTTGCCACGAACGCTCCTCTGGCCCGAATCCCTTACAGTCAATAAGAAAGAACCGCTTCCCCCTCACGGTTTTCTCCGCCAGCACCCCCTTGACCTCCAATATGTTATCAGAGTTGGCCCCAGGAGAAGGCGAAACAGATCCACGGGCGAAGCGGTTCAGCACCACAGGTTTGAGGAGAGAAACATGGAAGGCGTTCGGGATTCGCAGAGTACCAGGCAAGCGGAGCTTGTAGGACACCAGGTTCAGTTGCCGCAAAACAACAAAAGGGTCCAAATACTTAGGGCCTAACTTATAACTGGGCATCTTGAAACGAATATATTTAGCGGACAACCAAACTCTATCACCCGGCTTAAATAGGGGCGGAGGTCTACGATACCTGTCGGCCTGGACTTTGGTGCGAGCGGAGGCCCGTAGCAGGGCCTGTCGTGTGACTTGCCAGAGTTCCTTGATGTCACGTACTTTGGTATCCACGGCAGGAACGTGACAAGAGGTAGCCAGAGGGAGTGGCGGGCGGGGATGTAGCCCAAACACAACAAAAATGGGAGAGGCTCCAGCGGATTCAGAGTCTATGGAATTATACAAGAATTCCGCCCAGGGAAGAGGTCAGAGCAGTTATCCTGATGGGTGGATACAAAATGTCGTAGGTAGATACCTAAAACTTGGTTGACCCTCTCTACCTGCCCGTTAGTTTGAGGGTGGTATGCAGACGAGAAGTCTAGCTGAACCTGCAACTGGCCACACAGAGCCTGCCAAATTTTGAGACAAACTGGACCCCCCTATCCGAACGATATGCAATGGGAGCCTGTGTTTGCCGAAAGATGTGGTGAAAGAAGTGCTGGGGCCCGCTGGGGGCAGAAGGTAACCCGGGCAGAGGAACGAAGTGAGCCATCTTTGAAAATCTATCGGTCACCACCCAAAATGACCGTGTTTTCCAGAGGAGGAAGGGGGGGTCAGTAACAAAGTCCATGGCAACATGGAACCAAGGTCTTTCAGGGGCGGAGAGGCTGAAGCAGACCCGCGGGTCTGAGACGAGGGACTTTAATTACGGCACAAAGAGGTATACAGCCAGAACAAAGTCTCTAACGTTTGAGCGAGGGTTGGGCTCACCATAGTAACGAGAGATCAGTTGCCATGGGGCGGGGAGGGGGAACTTGTGGACTGCTGGATGACAGCTGTTCGTGAAGAATTGTCCCCCTTCAGGATTTGAGGCTGCATATGCAGGTGTTCGTACGAAGGTCTTCCCGGGAGGCAGATGTTGAAGATCCACGGGGGCCGCCGTGAGAAGACGTTCTAGGCCCACAGTGTCCGAGGATCTAGAGAGGGCATCCACCCTGACGTTCTTCTCAGGCTAAGGCCACCAGTAGAAGGAGGAAATCAAAGTGGCGGAAAAAGAGCGGACCATCCGTCGCTTGTCTAGGATTACAATCGTTGAGCAAGACTGGAGGCAGGCCACTGGAGATAAAGGAGATTTTCTGTTGATCGGTGAAAATCTCGATGGGAAAGGCGAGCCCCTCCAACAAGTGCCGCCATTCTTCTAGGGCTAACTTTAAGCCAGTAGATCACTACACCGTCATATAATTCGTTCAGCTGGCGTGTAAGGTGCATTGGATAAAGAAGCTGCAAGTATGCAGTACTACCCTAAGAGGAGGACTTCTGAAGGAACATTGGCACCAGCAACTGAGGAGGCGTCCGCTTCGAATACCAAACGGACGCTGCGGGCCGGCGAGACAGAACAGACCGAAGCGAATGCTGCTTTAAGGCTTTCTGGGCTTCTGGATTTGGGGTTAGCATTCTTCTTCGTGAGGGCCACCAGCGGGGCCACGAGCGTAGAGAACTGCGGGACGAACCGTCTGTAATAGTTCGCGAACCCCAAAAAATGCTGGATGAGACCGGAAGACCATGTCTGAGGCCACTGAAGCCCGCTGGAAAGGCTTAGAGGGAACCATCTGGAGACCTGATCCGAGACATGACCCTAGGAAGGGCAAACGAGGTGCGTTCAAAGAAGCTATTTCTCCAGCTGTGCCATATAACTTTTAGTTTGTTACGGAGACGTTTGAGCACCTGGCGACATGGTGGCGGTTAGTCTAAACCTAGATCTGGAGAGAAGATTAAAAATGTCGTTCCAGATAGAACACAATTCGAAACACAAAGAGGTAGAGGAAGGTCGCGGAAGATCTCGTTTGCGAAATGTTCTGGAACACCGCCGCAGCCGTGTATGCAGAGGCCAAATGGCATGGACAGAATTCAAAATGGCCATCTCGAGTTAATAAAGGCCGTGCTTCCATTCGTCAGTTCTAAACTTGCTCACGTATCCGAATTCAATTTGTAAGTCTCAGCGTAAATCAAGCATGGAAAAAAAATTTGCGCCACTCAGGCATCAAATAGCATTCCCGATATCAGAGGCAGGGGGTATCGATTTTTTTAGGGTGATTTGTATTAGTCCTCCGATAATCTATACAAGGGCCAGAGAGTTCCATCTTTCTTTTCAACAAAGAAGAACCTGGGCCCCCGCAGGCAAGAAGACTTGTGTATAAAGCCTTTACGAGGTTCTCCCTGGACATATTCCGACATTGCTTGGTCTCCCAGGAAACAGAAAAAGAGGGTAAGTGCTCATTCCTCTGGAGGAGTATACCGGGTTGCAGGTCAATAGACAGTTAACAGCGATGCGGGGCAGAGCTTCGGCCTGTGCTTTCCGAAAAGACGTCGGCTAGATCCTGAGATGGAATGGCAGACCCGGTATAGGCTTCATTTAGAGCTTACAGAGGCAGGCCGTAGAGCTGGTCGAGTACCGGAAGGCATCGTGAGTGGAAGTGGGACCCCAACGGATAATCTCGCCCGTGTTCCAGTCTAGGTGCCGGAGCATGCTCTCACAACCAAGGGAGACCCAGGAGAATTTCAGAAGAAGAGCGAGGCAGAACAAGAAGTTTCAGAGTTTCCTTGTGTAGGGTGCCAATCTGCAGCAGACCCCGAATCAAGGAAGCGGTAGCTTGAAAGGTGCTGTCCGTTGAAATTCCACAGAGTACAGGAATGGTCAGACGGGGAGAGGCCACACTGACACCTAGGGTATGTTCCTCTCCTGCGCGCCCTGGGTGCAGAGTTTTTCCTCCTCGGGCGCACTGCAGTCCCCAATAAATGGTCCAGAAGCGCCACAGTAGAAGCACAGCTGCCTCTGGCGACGCGTGAGCGTTCCTCCTGGGTCAAGTGGGCTCTCTCGCCCTGCCAGGTTCGTCTCAGGAACCATAAGTGGCAGAGGAAGTGGAGGTCGTTGGAACAAACAGGCGCCAGACTAGTGCCGGCGTGGTCCGGACGACCTCCCATTGGGAGGCGAGCTCTTGCTTTCTCTCGACTAAACGGATGTCATTAGGTGGCCTAACCGAATCAGTTCATACCACCGCTGGATGGCAGGTCCGACCTGAGCGAGCTCGTCTTTAATATCGCCCAGAAAGGCGCTGCCAAAAGGTCTCCACCAAGCCTCATTATCCAGTCCAGCTCAGAGGCTAGGGTGCGGAGTGGGAACGGCACTGAGTACGACCCACGTAGAGTTTGCCCATTAACTGTAGACAGAGCAAATTGAGCATAGCCCCGGGTGATGAAGGACTTAGCAGAGGAGGTTGCGGCCAGGTTCCTCGAAAATTCATTTGTGCGAACCCTGTAGGAAGGTTTGTAGATTTGCCGTTAGCGATCTCCTCGTCCCATAGCGGATGGCCCAGCCAAGGCTTCCCCCGATAAAAGGCTAATTATGAAGGGGGGCCCCCACCTAGCCCCCGCTCGGTAGGGAATTGATGCCCCACCATCTCAATGGTGGATGGAGAGCTTGACTGATGAAGCCACGGTCACTTCCTTGGTTCATCCGTCATTAGCGTGAAGGGATGCGTACCGATGCGAGAAGGTCCCAGTGCAGGAGCAGGTAGAGCCATAGCCGCAGGAGCAACGGTTGCTGGCATGGCAGCAGAGGTAGACGGGCCGCAAGGTTCTGCATCATGGCTGCAAGCTGGTCAATACGCAGCTCCTGCCTGGCTGATCGGCGTCGTGTTACAGTCCGGAGCTCGGGCAAAGGTACCCTGGCGGAATCCATGGGCCAGATCGGAACTGTAACGGGTTGGCGGATTTGCTGACCACCGCAAGCGATGATAGTTAAGCGCCACGCTCAGAGGACGGAGTCTTAAGTAGCCCACCGGTATTCACCGAGCCCGCCGCAAACAGGATGACTTGCTGCGCGTGAGCTACCAGGGTCGCTACCCCCTGACGTGACGTGCTTGATGGCCGGACGGGGTTAAGCTAGTGGTACAGAGTCGTAATCCAGAGACGTAGAGTTACGTGTGGCGATGCCAACCGTGCTGTGCAGGAGGTCGTGGTCAAGTACAGGCAGACGGTCAGGCAGGCGGCAAAGCAGGTAGGTCAGGAAACGTAATCGCAAGGAACCGGACTGGTACACGGGTATATCATACGGACTCCAACACTCTCTCAAGAAAACTAACGCACACAAAACGATCTGCAGAGAGTGCAAGGGGACTTGTACAATATATAGACTAGCGTGCGCAATGACAAATTACCGGTGCACTGGCCCTTTAAATCCATACCAGCCGTCGCGCACGCGCCCTAAGCAATGGGTACACGCGCGGCGGCTGGCATAGGCAGAAGCAGGACAGCCAGGAGCGTGACGGGTGAGTAGCTGCACCGGGCCTGGCAGAGGGCATGGTCGCGGGCGGCCGCGGCACCCGTTTCGGACCCCCTGCGGGCAGGGGGGCGATCGCGGGGGGTGACGGCACCAGAGCCAGCGCCCATGACATTTATATACTTTTGATACATATTAAGCATCACATGATTATTTATCTCAATATCGCTGGTTAATTGACTGTTGCGGAGGCAATTCTGATTAAAACCACAAAGCAGGATGTATAGCAATATAACAGTCCCTTTCTTTGCATCTGCGCAATATATCTGAGTGTTGGCTTGACAGTACATATCATTCCTTTTTTTGGTGTTCTTCCTTATGTCTGGATGAAGTCTGATCTGAACCATAAGTCCTTCTGGAAAAGACTCAAGATATCATTTTGGGCCATCCTTCACTACCCCCCCCGGCCCATAGCTCCTCATGATCTTCAAGGGATCCTGAAACAGTCTCAGCAACCTTATCTCACTTCCTCTTAAAAAAATAGAACTATATTCTAGGCAGACTTGTGTGGAGTGCATTTCTCATACTCTGGGTTGTTAACAGCATCAATCATTTAATTTGGACAGGGACAAACAACTGACCAGGGTATAATAAAAAAGGTTAATTTCTACACCTCACACTATGTCAGATCAACCTTGGATCTAGTTTGGTGTCAGCCCGAGTGATAGTAATGGAGGTGTGTCTGTCAGATACCTCCATAACCAGACAAGATAAAATCAACAGCTGCAGCCTTATATTATTAGAATGTGAAGGTCCATTGATACTGGTCCCTTACCATTCTAAAAATATCACCTCGCAGCCACTCTAGAAGCTAACCGTCACATTTGAGGGTCAGTTACCGACATCTTCCCAGTACCCCTGGTGTGCCGAGTACTAGGGTAATAGTGACACGGGGTTAGTGTCAGCCTTGGGATGAAAAAAAACACTGCTGGCTAACACCAAGCCCAAGCAGTAGTTATGGAGATGAATATGTCAGATGCCTCATAGTACTGTAGCACCATTTATGTGGAATAAAAGAAAAACAAAAAAATAAATAACAGAATACAAGTTGTACAAAAAACCTTTATCTAATATAAACGACTCCCCCGACATTAGCCCTTATATTTAGGACCGCATTTTAATAAAGAAATCAATCCAACCTTGGTCTGACATAATCCAATGATTTTCTGGGGGTGCAGGGTATAGGGTTCAAGCTGCGCAATATGATTCTGGGGGTACAGTCTACAGCCACAGTAAAAACCCAAAAAAAAAAACCAAATTCCTCACCCCTTTCCCACCATTATGTTATGCATCCCAATACCAACACAAAATACAAACCCCCATTACTCTATAACCTCTCCATTAAATACCCCATAGCCCTATCACTCCACCTATCATCCCACAACGTTTTTACTTGCACCCCATAACCTCCCCACCTATCACTTTATGTGGCTTTTGTAAAGAGTAGGCCACAGGTAGGGAAGTGCTAAAAAAATAGAATTTAAGATGTTTGTGTCCTAAATTTTGCAGGGACGAGTTGTGGCCAGAAGATATCATCATAGTGGTCTGGACAGGATGGAGAAGAAAAGGAAAAGCTAATTCACATTCGTAGAAGATGACCTCTGGTGATTACAATGTAAGTAACTGCACTGTAGTCACTAAACATCTGCAGAGCCTGTGTACACTGGCATCTTACCGTCTACAATGTGAGATAATATACAGTCGCAGAGCCTGTGTACACTGCTTTATATCACTATAAAACCACTGTAATGGCGTAAATAATTGTTGTAGTGTAATGATTTAGGTTTAGGCGTAGCTTAGCAGTATTTCCCAGCTCTCCTGATGGCTGAATAGGATATCCAACAGTCTAGGAAACCTGGGTGACGCCAAAACCCTAATTAGCTTTCTTCCAGAGCGTTACACAGTTAAGTGATCTTTTGTAAAGGGGATGTGGCTTGACACACAGAAATGGTGTGATCATGCAAAAGTTCGGGTAATCACACATAGCATGCCCCAGCTTCAGATCTCCCTGATGACCACTTTCAAAAGTTGGCAAGTATGGCTAAAGTGAATCTACTAAGTGTCCTCAGAGGTCAGTGCAGATGTTCTACAAACTGACACTAATTATCATTTATGGCAGGACCCACAGAACGCCTTGGATAGAAGTCACCTCCTCAGGCCCCGAACTTGGTATAAAAGGATCACAGAAGAAACCTTCATTACTACTCACCTGAGGACACATCTTCTGGGATCTCCCTCCTTTACGACACTTGATCCTCTGTCTCATCACTCCTCATCTTCTCTCTTCAGCCTCCACTTTAGTATCAGGTCAGATCTCACCCTGATGTGATATATGGAACAATCAGTACAGCATAGAGAAAACAACATAAGAGACCCCGGAAATATTATGATCCCATCAGCAGTACCTGGCAGAGGTCCACACCCCTGCGTATACAAGATTGTGATATAGGCCTCATCTACCTGGAGGATTCCCTGGACGTCCATCTCCTCTGCTTCATCCTCACCTAATATCAACCAGATTTCCCCTAAAGAGACAAAAACCCATGAATTAAGTGCGGTTGTTTCCATTCTGGTCATATTTAGAGGTGACTTCAAGCTCCTCTACGCTGATGATTCTCTGGGACTTTCCCTCTGTACAGTCCTGGCATGAATACAACACGACGGGGACATCATCTCTGCTGGATTTCTCCTACTGGATCCATCTGTAGGGAGCACAGAATGATGGATACATGAGCTGTGGTATATCTGTCTATATATCATATACATCATCAATTTCAATTCTACGAGATAGAGACACTAGTTTCTGGGTGACAACACTCTTTGCTGTCTCTTATCCCCTCTCACCTTGTTATGTCAGCGGCCGTGATCCCATCCACATGACCCTCCGGTACAGGATCCTGTGTCCTTCTATGTACTCCCACTCCTCATGGAGACATATACAGCGACATCCTGACATCCTTAAGGAACCTGACAACACAAAGATCCATCATCATCCAGACCCAAGAACCCTGTGTTATGTAAAATGTCCCAGCATACTCCTCACAAATCATCATCCAGACCCACCATTCCCTGTGTTATGTATACTGTCCCAGCATTCCCCTTACCTCTCATCATCATCCAGACCCACCATCCCCTGTGTTATGTATAATGTCACAGCATTCCCCTTACCTCTCCTCATCATCCAGACCCACCATCCCCTGTGTTATGTATAATGTCACAGCATTCCCCTTACCTCTCCTCATAATCCTGACCCACCATCCCGTTATGTATAATGTTCCAGCATTCCCACATCTCCGTCATCCTCCAGACCATAATCCCCTATATTATGTATAATGTCCCAGAATTCCCCTCACCTCCATCATCCAGACCCTCATCCCCTGTGTTTGATGTATAATTGTATTCCCAGCATTCCCCTCACCTCCCTCATCCATACCCATCCTGCCCTGTTTATGTATAATGTCCCAGCATTGCCCCTCACCTCCCTCATCATCCAGACCCATCATCCCCGTGTGAGTTATGTATAATGTCCCAGCGATTCCCCCTCACCTACCATCATCCAGACCCATCATCCCTGTTTTATTTAATTGTCCCAAGCATTCCCTCACCTCTCATCATCCAGACCCATCATCCCCTGTGTTATGTATAATGTCCCGCATTCTCCTCACTCTCCAGTCGAGCAGCTCAGGATCCTGTGGTCAGTTCTCGGAATCTTCTGTATCAGTGAATGAGGTGGAGGCTCAGGGCCTTTGGTGCTGCCCTCCCCCCGCACACGGGGGGCCCACCCCCAATGATTTTTTACTACTTTGTAACCCTGTTATGGGGAAACTGATCACTACATAGATTCTAAAACCCCTCATTTTTCCCCTCTTTCATGTTACATAGAGAAAAGGCGAGGTCATTGAGCCTCATCTCCGTTACCAAGTAGATGATATCCAGGGTGGTCTAATATGGGGCCCCTCAGGTCTCCATCCTTGTCCATCGTTCGGGGTCATTGATAAAAAGGGGTCATTGTTTTATTGAGACCCTGGCCTGAGAACCTAAAAAGTAGGAGGATTGAGAGAAAGATCACACTCAACAAAACCTCTATTCTGTAGATATATATTTTAAAATTTTTTTAAATACATTTATTCCTATATATGTACATAACACATAATCCCTACATTATAGGGTACCCCGCCCCCAGGACGAGATGAAACAGAAAATGAAGCCATTAAAGGGCCCGAGTTTTCCGGAACAAGACGAATATTATCATATACACACACACTTAAAAATTGATATCCTTTTGAAAATCTTGTATTTTTCATGGGAAAACATGAGGATTACCTTTGTACAATGTAAAGTGTCTGGTACAGAGAGTAAAACAGTGGGGGCTCAAAGGGGGGGATCTGCTCTTTCAGGAGTCACGTAATTTTTTGGCATCATGGTTCCCCTTTAAAAGGGGTTTTGCCCCAGTAATGTTGAGTGGGATTTCCCCCAAAAGGGTTTTTTAATCACTTTTTTTAAAATAATGTATTAAAAAAAGTGAAAAATTTTTGGAGCACAGCTTTTCAAACCCCTTGGGACCTCAATGCTTTCCCTAGTCACACCCAGGGCTGACAGGCCGGTAAGAGTGCATTAGGCTGTCTTGCTGTATTTAGAATCCACTCTTGTCTGTTTATTATTTCACTTAAGTTTTGAGACGCTCCCTTGGATTCCTCACTCCTCACTCGCCCCCACCCTCTCTCCCCTGAAGCTTCATGACTCAGCGTGATTTGTATACATCCTGCTGTCGTGCTGAACGGATCTAGATAAGAGACGTCTTGGCAAATCCCCTTTAATGAACTGTGGCTCCTCATAGCTGCCAGCACTCATGCAGCCCAAACCTTGACCCTCCCGCCGCCATGTCTGACTGTAGGCAGACACACTTGGCTTTGTACTTCTCACCTGGTTGCCGCCACAACACCATTTGAACCTAATAAGTTTCTATTGCTCTCATCAGAGCACAGGACATGGTTCCAGTAATCCATGTACTTAGTCTGCTTGTTTTCAGCAAATGGTTTGCAGGCTTTCTTGCGCATCATCTTTAGAAGATGTTTCCTTTTGGGACGACAGTCATGCAGACCAATTTGATGCAGTGTGCGGCTTAAGGTCTGAGCACTGGCAGGCTGACCCCCAGCCCTGTAACCTCTGCAGCAATGCTAGCAGCGCTCATCACTGGATAGGACGCTGAGCATTTGCGCTCAACTTCTTTGGTTGACCATGTCCTGTTAAACTGCTGTATGCTCTTGCAGCTCAGTGTCAAGGTGTTGGCATCTTCTTATAGCCTCCGCCATCTTTATGCAGAGCAACAATTCTTTTTCTCAGATCCTCAGACAGTTCTTTGCCATGAGAAGCCATATTCAACTTCCAGTGACAAGTATGTAAGAGTGTGAGAGCGATAACACCAAATGTAACACACCTGCTCCCCATTCACACTTGACACCGTATAGCACTAACAAGTCGCATGACGCTGGGGAGGGAAAATGGCAAATTGGGAACATTTGTTCATTTTCACTTAGGGATCTACTCATTTTGTTGCCAGTGGTTTTGACATTGATGGCTGTGTGCTGAATTAATTTGAGTTCACAACAAATTTCCCCTGTGATACAAGCCGTGCACTGACTACTTTACATTGTGTCAGATCCTCAGTGTTAAAAGGGCTATCAAACAATATATGGAAACCTCTAAAGAAGCATGTATGCTATCTACAATACATGAAAAAACTTTGAGATTCTTAGTTCACATGTTTTGATCAAAAAATGCTTAAGCCACTCCCAGCTACCAACTGGATCTAAAGGCGGGTAGTCCTATTCTATTTTTACCTCACCTCATTTTGGTGCAAGAGACCAAAATGGAGGCATCCATTCCTCCCTATATCAGTATACAGGGAGGCTATAGCCCTTTTCGCTGATGGTATGCCACTGGTATTGGAATGCGTATATATATATATATACGCATTCCAATACCATTTCTGAAAAACACAATGTGAACCTGGGTGCCACTGGCTTTGGGTTTCGGTTATATAATATATATATATATATATATACTGTATATACCACTCACCGGCCACTTTATTAGGTACACCTGTCCAACTGCTCGTTAACACTTAATTTCTAATCAGCCAATCACATGGCGGGGAACTCAGTGCATTTAGGCATGTAGAATGGTCAAGACAATCTCCTGCATTCAAACCGAGCATCAGTATGGGGGAAGAAAGGTGATTTGAGTGCCTTTGAACGTGGCATGGTTGTTGGTGCCAGAAGGGCTGGTCTGAGTATTTTAGAAACTGCTGATCTCCTGGTATTTTTTAACGCACAACCATCTCTAGGGTTTACAGAGAATGGTCCGAAAAAGAAAAAACATCCAGTGAGAGCAGTCCTGTGGGCGGAAAGCCTTGTTGATGCCAGAGGTCCAAAAGGGGAATGGGCAGACTGGTTTGCTATAAAAGGCCCAAAAGTGACTCAAAAGCCCCCCGTTAAAAACCAAGGTAGGCAGAAGAGCATCCGAACGCACAGTAAAGGCGAACTTTTTAGGGAGATGGGCTACAGGGAGCAGAAGACCACACCCCCCGGGGGCCCCCTCCCCCTTTTAGCTAAAACAGGAAAAAAAGGCCCCAATTTCCCAAGCTCAAACGAAATTGGACAAGGAAGATTGGAAAAAGGTTTTCCTTTCGATGATTTTCCCATTTCGCTGCGACCCTTCCCATGGTAGGGGGCAGAATTTGGGGGGCAACAACCCGAAAAGCATGGAAACCATCCCCGCCCTTTTACAAAAGTTTTTAGGGGTGGGGTTGGGGGTGTCCCTGGTTGGGGAATATTTTCTTTGGGCCCCTTTTGGGCCCCCTTGGGACCAATTTTTGCATCGTTTGCAACACCTTGGTTTTAAACTATGCCCGAAAAAATTTTTGGGATTCCCAAGGGAAAAGGGGGTTTCCAAAAACCCCTTACTTTGCAGGGGTACCCCAAAAAAAGTGGCCGGGTGAGTTTTATACCCAACCAAGCCATTTTCACCCAGGTTCACATTGTTTTTTTCCCAAAAATTTTTTTTTTGCAGAACTATAATTGCATTTTGGAAAATATTGCTTTTTAATTTTTATAGGGAGGAATGGATGCCTCCATTTTGGTCCTTGCACCCCGCCCACCTTTCCCCCCGGGTTTTTTATTTTCAGTGCAAATTTTCCCTTTTAAGGGTTTTGGGGGCTTTTTTTTTTTTTCTCTCAGGATTAAGGGGAAATTGTTTACCCAAAAGAGAAATCTGAATTTGATTCAATGAGAGAAAAAAAATAGAGAAAGACTACCCCCCCCTTAGATCCCCCTTTGGAGCCCCGGGTTTTGGGTTTTAAACATTTTTTGATCAAAACAAGTGACCCCCAGTGTTGCCCAAAAAAAGAAAGAAAAACAATAAATTTTCAAAAATGGGCAAAGGGGGGGGAATCAAAGAAAACATAAAAATTTGCTTTAAAATGCTGAGTGGAGGGGACAAGGGGGTGATTTAAAGCCCAAAACTTTCCCAAACACACAGACACCCACCTCACCTAAAAAACTTATTGGATCGAAACCGACAAGAACTAATCGGGAAAAATTTAATTTTTTTAAAAGGGGCCCAGCAGCTCCGAGTTTTAAAAAAATATGTTCTGCATTTTTGGTTTCACGGTCGGAGTCCCCCTTTTCCACTTTTTTGGGGACAAAAATTACACGGCTCAGATATGGGGCCCCTGTTTTTCTTGAAAGGGTGGCTTTGGAGAGGAAAATGCCCCAAACTTACAATACTGATCAGGAAAACCGGATTTTATAAAAAAGTCCAAAAGAAATCTGAAACCTCCAAAAAGGTGGAACTACCGAGGGTAACAGCCATAAAAAACTGGGTATGGGGGCCCGGCTCCCCCGGCCCAAACGTTTCCCGGTTCCCCCCTGGCCCGACTTTTAGAAGGGGGAACCACCCACCTTAGCTAAATTTCCCCCTGTTATCCTAAGTCCCCACCAGGCGTCCACCCCAACGAAAACGCGGTGCGGCGCCCAAAAGACGTCATAAAACCAAACACAAACCCTCCAAACAGGGCTCAGAAGCGGGGTGGGCCCCCTTTTCCCCTTTGGGGAAAAAAACAATGGAAAAAACAGGGGCCCTTTTTTTTTTTTAAAAAATAATTTTACACTACCCTAAGCCGCCCACCTAAGTGGGGGCCCCCTTAAAACCCAAACCCAAAAACCTGCCAAACCCATATGGGGGGCCCCTTGTAACCCACCCTAAGCAAAGCCTATCTATTGGGGGCCCCCTTTAAAAACCAAACCCCTAACCTGGCACCTATATGGGAGCCCCTTTTAACCTACCTTTAAACCCGCCCGTGGGATGTGGGGGCCCCTATAGCCTATATACTTACCTATGGGGCCCAAAATTTAGAACCTTCCCCTTTCCCGCCAAAGTGGGGCCTCACCTATACCTAATCTACCTAGGGGGTCCCCACCTATAGGGCCCAAACAAACCCATTTGGGGGTCCTAAAACCAAACCCACCTAGGGCACACTTTCAGCTTACCGGGGGGCCCCCCCTTTCTGCCCTACCTAGCTAACTGGGGACTACCCCATCACCTGGGGGGTGCCAAATTTAAAAGGGGCCTAAAAATACTGCCCATTTTCTTTTCTTTTCCAAAACCTTTTTCCTACCCCCCCCTAACCGGGGACGTATCTCCTAATAAATTTGGGTACCTTTTTACCTGGAGCCCCACCAACCTAAATACCAACTAATGGGGGGCTAAACCACCTGTTTAATATGATTCTGGGGGTACAGGGTAAAACCCGAAGCATAATCCCAGGGGGTTAGTCTTCGTTCCTTCCCACTCCCCTTTTGGAAAACTCCCAAAGGCAATGGCCTGTAAGTGCAATCCCACCCCGGTAAAGGTTTTTCAGGGGGGAAGGGGGGCAGGAGGGGGGGTTTTTGAAAAAGGGGGAAGGGTTTTAAGAAAACGTGTCCCCAAACTCCAGGGGAAAAAGTGGCCCGGGCCCGGAGATTCCCTCACGGCGGTCTGGACCCCCGATTGGGAGAACAAAAGGGAAAAACAACGACTCATCAAAAGAAACTCACCTTGAGTCACAAAAAGTAACAGCAATAATCACTTTTAGGGCTGCAAGTCCCGTGTAAACCTTTTATCCAAACACTATATGGGCACTGGGATGGGGTAAAATGGGATCTGCAGAGTCTGTGTACACTGGTAACTATCACAAAGGGGCACTGTAAATGGAAAATTGGGGCTTTTTTATACTGATCTTTTTTCAGTAATTGTGTAGAAAGGAAGTTTTCAGTCCCCCAAATTGGTGGTAATTTGTGGTTTTTTAATTTTGGGGAAATAATTTAGGTTTCCCTTTAAAGTAGCAGCATTAAAAAGGGAAAAGGGGTGGAAAAGTGGGAAATTTTTGGTAGCCGTATTTAAAGTATATGTGTGGTTTAAAGGGATTTTTTTCAAGATTATTATCCCGGTAAATGTTTTAAGGCGGGAAGGGGGCCTAGGGTGTCCCCAAAATTTTGGATGTAGAAGTTTAAAAAGGGAACCGTGTTATGAACGACCATGTGCACCAAAAACCCCCGGATCAGAAGAACAAAGTGAACCAAAAGCCTTTAAAACCCCCCCCCCAAATGAAATAAGGATGGGGGTCCCCTTTGCAAAAAAAATTGTTAAGGGGAAAAAGGAAAAATAATTTATTCCCGACGCGGGAAAAACAAGTCCCACCTTCTTTTTTTAATCCAAATTTTTGCACCCTCCCCTGGGTGAATTTCCGCACCAAGATTTTATGGGGAGGGGAAAAGGGAAAGGGAAAAAAGGGTTAAAATGAGGGATAAACAGGGATTTGGGCAGAGTTTTTTTGGGGGGACAGGTCCCGTATGGAGGGTTACATAAGGGGGTATCAGGGGATTAGGGTAAGATGTATGGGGGGGGGGGTTAAGGGGTGAGATTAAAATGAAAGGGGGGGTATCAGGAGATTAGGGTAGAGGTTTTTGGGGGGGGGGTTTAAGGGGGGGAGATTTTCAAGAGGGGAGGAAACAGGGGATTTTGGGTAGGGGATGAAAAAGGGGGGGTTTTTGGGAAAAAAGGGGAAATTTTCATAGGGGGGTATCCCGGAAGGGTTAGGGGAGAGATTAGGGGGAGGTTTTTGGATGGGAGAATTAAAATTTAGGGAGGGTAGAGGGGAAATTTGGGTAGAGATGAAAGGGGGAGGGTTTAAAAAATGGAGATTACCCTGAGGGGGGTAAAAAAAAAAGGGGGAGAGATGTTTTGGGGGGGAGGGTTAAACGATGGAGATTACTTAGGGGGGTATCATAGATTTGGGGAGAGAAGTAAAGGGGGGGGGGAGGGTTTTCGATGGAAAATTACATGAGGGGGGTACCCGGAGAATTTGGGTAGAGATTTTATGGGGGGGGAAATTTTTTTGGAAAAGGGTTACATGAGGGGGGGATATCAGGAGATTAGGGGAAAAGATGTAAGGGGGGAGGTTATGGAGGGAATTTTCATGATGGGGGGTATCAAAGATTACGGGAGAGATGTATGGGGGGAGGTTATGGTGGAGAATTACAAGAGGGAGGATCAGGGGATTAAAGGGGGAGAATGTATGGGGGGACAGGTTTTTTTGGGTGGAGATTACAAAGGGGGGTATCAGGAATTAGGTTGAGAAGTAAAGGGGGGCCTGTTATGGATGGAGAATTTCAAAAGGGGGGAAACAAAAGATTAGGTTTAAAGTATGGGGACAGGTTAAGGGAGGGGGATTAAAAATGAGGGGGAACAGGGTTTGGGAATAAAAGGGGAGGATGTTAAAAAATGAGATTCTGGGAAAGGGAGGTAATCAGGGGGAAAAAAAGGTTTTTTTTTTTTTTTTTTTTTTATGGGAATTATTTGAAAATTTTTTTATGGGGGAAGGTTTTGGTGAGAACTTTGGGGAGGAAACAGGAGAAAAGGGGCAAATTTAAGGGTTGGTTATGGAATGGGTTAAAAATAGGGAAATTTTAACCCAAAATTTAGGGAAATTTTGGGGGGCAGTAAAGAATAAAGGTTTGATTAATTGGGAATTTTTACCAGTAATTTTAGGTAAATGTAAATTTTTTTAAGGAATTTGGGGTTAACATTATGGAAAGGGATTTTGGAAATTTTTCGGAAATTTTAATTTAGGATAAAAATTTTTTTTTTAAAAATTAACCCCCTTTTTTTAAGTTAAATTATTTGGGGGGCAGGTTTAAAAGATTAACCCCTGGTTTTTAATTCGGAAATTGGGAAAAAAGTTTGGGGGTTTTGAAAAACCCCAAACCCCCCGGGGGGTTTAATTTTTTCCCGGGGTAAGAAGGGCCCCTTGGGACACCCCACAATTGGGCCAAGGAAAAGTCCAACACCACCCCTCCCTAAATGAACCCCACACGAGGCCATCGGGGGAAGGCCCTTTTGTGAATAAGCCCCTCGGCCCCCCCCCCTTCCATAACATCACCACAAATGGGGGGCGGGGCCCCCAAAAAAGTTCCCGCCCCAAAATACAAAACAGGAGGGCCCCAAATTTTTTGAAAGGGGTCCAATAAACCCCCACAGTGCCCGGGGGCCCCCCACAAAGTTCAAGACCCCCAGTAAACACCACGGCGGGGGGCCCCTAAAATGTTCTTTGGCCCCCAAAAATACACCACAGTGAGGGGACCCCACCCAAAATTCAAGGGGCCCCCAAAATACACCACCCGTGCGGACCCCTAAAATAGGGCCCTTTCCCCCAAAATACACCACGGCGGGGGCCTACATGTTCATGGCCCCAAAATAAAAACACAGTGGGGGGCCCCACATAGTTCAAGGGGTCCCAAAATAAAACCACAGGCGGGCCCTACAATTTCAAGGGCCCCCAAATACACCACAGAGGCCCCGTTTTTGGCCCCCTTTAAAAATAGGGGTCATAGGGCCCCCAATATAACCCCCCCCACAAGTGCCCCTTAACCCCCGGGGCCCTTTCCATAACATGGGCCCCAATATTCACCACAGTGGGGGGCCCCACATAGATCATGACCCCAATATACACCACAGTGCGGGCCCCAAAAATAAATCCTTTACCCCAAATACACCACAGTGCCTTTTTCCCCAAAAAAGTTCAAGGCCCCAAAAAACTCCCCAGTTTTTCCCGGGGCCCACATAGTTCATGGCCCCAATAAACGCCACAGTGTGGGGCCCCAAAAAGTTCAAAGGGCCCCCAAATACACCACATTGCGGGGGCCCACAAATTCCCTTGGGGCCCCAATATACACCACCGTCCCCGGGGGCCCACAAAAGCTCATGGGCCCCCAAAATACACCACAGTGCGGGCCCAAAATAGATCATGACCCCAATAAAACCCACAGTTTCAGGGGCCCACATAGTTCATTCCCCCAAAAAAACCCACAGTGCGGGGCCCTTTCATAGTTCATGACCCCAATATACACCACATGGGGGGCTCCACATATTCATGGGACCCAAAAAACACCACATGCGGGCCCCTACATAGTTTTCAAGGCCCCAAAATATACACCACAGGCGGGGGGCCCCACATAGTTACATTTGGGCCCCCAAAAAACACCAAAATTGCGGGTCCCCTACAAGTTCATGCACCCCAAAATACACCACATTTCGGAAAGCCTACATATTCATTGGGCCCCCAAAATTCACCCAGTGGGGGGGCCCCACAAAGTTCATGGCCCAATAAACAACCCCAGTCGGGGCCCCTAAAAATTTGTTTTATTGGGCCCCACATACCCCCACAGTGCGGGGGCCCCACATAGTTTTTAAAGGGCCCCCAAAATACACCACATGTGGGGGCCCCAAAATAATTTTTTTAAAATCCCCCCTTTCCCCCCCATCGTCCTTTTGGGAGCACGTCCCAGGGTATTTGGAGAAGCCAGATTTTTTTGGAAATTTTTCAGGGAAACAGGGCCTAATCACTTCCCCGCCCCCCAAGACCCCCCCCCTTTCCCCCCTGTCCCCCCCCCAAACCCTTCCTCCCGTCCACCACCCCGGACCCTTTCCTCCTCCTCCATGGGCCCCCAGTCTGGCCGGGAAAATTATTGGGGCCCCCCCCCTGCAGGGACACAATTTTCTTTTTCGGGTTCCCCGCTGCGGGGGGGTGTCACACAGCTTTTTCAATGTTGGACCGACAAATTTATCTGCTGGGTGACATGCCCCAGAACAGCATCCAGAAAAAGCTAGGGGCCCCAAATTTGGGGGATGGGGGCCCCCCCTGCTTTCCTGGGTTTTCTTCTTGGGGGATGTCACACAGCTTTTCCGAATGCTGTAAATTGTCTAACCCTCCCTGGGAAAAACGCTTTGGGGTGGCCCAATCCCCAAAGCAGGCACCAAGGGAAAACACAGTGCACACTCTCCCACCCCAGGACCTCCCCTTTTTTTTTGGGTGCCTGCTGCAGGGCATGTCACCCAGCTTTTCCCCTCCCCTAAAAAAAGGCATTCAAATTTATTGGGGGAAAACTGGGGAAAAGCCACCTCCCCGTAGGATTTTTGGGATTTTTTTTGGTTTTTACAGGTTTCCTTTTTGGGGCTAAGCGGACCAAGGTTTTTATCAATTTTTTTAATAAAAATCGTTGGACCCAGGGCCGGTGTCAGTGACTGTTTAAAAAAAAAAAATTGTTTTTTTTTTTCTTTTTTTGTTTTTTTTTTTCCCTTTTCTTCAAGTGATAGTAATAGAGGCATGTGACAGATGCCTGTCCATTACTATCGCTCGGGCTTGGTGTTTAGTCAGCGGTGTTTTTGGCATCACAAGGCTGACAGTAAGGCCGTGTTCACACGGCTTATTCCAGACGGATTTGTGAACGCAATCCGGCTCACAAATCCGCCGTGAATAAGGGGCGGGACGGGGGCGGGGCCGGAGCGCAGCGGTGGCGCCGCTCCCCGGCCCCATAGAGTTGCATTATCCACGGCGCGTATTGCGCCTGGATAATGTGCATGTTCATTTTCCCTCCCCGCCCGGCGGATTCGCCGAGCGGTAGGAGCGACGGAATCCACTGTTCTCTATGAGAGCAGTGGATTACCGTAATTACTCCGACGGATTGGCGCCGTACTGAAGCGCAAATCCGGCATGGAGTACGGCGCCAATCTGTGCCAAAATAAGCCGTGTGAACGAGGCCAATACCTACGTCACTATTACCCCAGTACACAACACACATGGGGTACTGGGAAGAGCCGGGTAACCATCAGAAGGGGATACTCTGATGTGATGGTCCCCTTCTGGGGTGGCGGGTATTTTTAGAATGGGAAGGGACCAGTATCGATGGAACTTCCCATACTGATAGTATAAGGCTGCAGCTGTCGGCTTTATCTTGGCTGGTTATAGAAATTAAGGGGTCTCCATGTCATTTTTTTTTCTTAACAATTTGTTCTTTTAGATTTTTAATAATGGATAAAAACAGCCAAGGTTGCAGCTTCAGGATGATATTATTAAGATGTGGAGCTTAATGAATATTGTCCTATCCCACCCTGAAAATACCAGCCCGCAGCTGCACCATAAGCTGACCATCACATCAGAGGGTCTGCTTCTGACAGTTGCCCAGTTCTTTCCAGTGCCCCAGGTGCGGTGGGTACCTGGGTAATATTGACAGAGGGTTAATGCCAGTCTTGTGCTAAAGAAAATGAAAAATTTTATTTTTTTCCACTAAATACAGAAAGTCCCCACGGACAGTACGAGAAAAAGCACATCAAAACCTGATGAGCAATTTCTTCCGAGTGTGACAATACCCCATATGTGGTCATAAAGGAGTTTTCAGGCACGTGTTTAGTCTCAGGCGGGAAGGAGAGCTATTTGGCTTTGGGAATGCAGAATAAGCTGGATTGGTTGGATATCCTCATGTTACATTAGTAGAGCCCCCGACCAACTTCCATGACAGGGACAATCCCACATAAGTGACCTCACAATGAATTACTCTGAGGTATAGTATAAATTTTGACTCCTCAGGCTTTTCACAGTAATTTTTAGAATCAGGTAGTGAAAATGAACAATTACAGTTTTTCCCAAAAATGCACCATTATATGTCTATGTAGGTGGAAAAAATAAAGAGGTTATGGCTCTGGGAAGGCGTGTTAATAATAATAAACATTCTCCACATTCTGTGCGACATCTCTCAACAAAGTTATATTTTCTGTACTTTTTCATCTTAAGGAATATTACACTTTCCCTCCTGTGTGAATTCGCTTATGTTTAACCAGTTGTGATTTCCTTGTAAAAGATTTCCCACATTCTGAACATGAGAAAGGCTTCTCCCCTGTGTGAATTCTCTCATGTGTAATTAGATTATTTTTCCTTGTAAAAGATTTCCCACATTCTGAACCATGGAAAATGGCTTCTCTCCTGTTTTGAGTTATATTATGTAAAACCAGATTTGTTTTCTCTGAAAAAACACTTTCCACATTCTGAACATGAATAAGGCTTATCCCCTGTGTGAGTTCTCTCGTTTTCTAACAAGAAGTGATTTCTCTAATAAAAGATTTCCCACTTTTCTAAACATGAGAAAGGCTTCTCTCCTGTTTTGAAGTTCTATTATGTGTAACCAGATTTGTTTTCTCTGTAAAACACTTTCCACATTCTGAACATGAATAAGGCTTATCTCCTGTGTGAGTTCTCTCGTGTCTAACAAGATGTGATTTCTCTATAAAAGATTTCCCACATTCTGAACATGAGTATGGCTTCTCTCCTGTGTGATTTTTCTCATATTTATCCGGAACTGACTCGTGTGTGAAGCATTTAAAAATTTCTAAAGATGAATATGGCTCCTCCCTGGTGTGAATTCTTCTGTGAGTAAGAAGACTTGAACGTTTTGTAAACCGTTTACCACATTGACCACATGGAAAACTTTTTTCCTCTTTTTGTCCTCTACTAGTGATAACCATCTGTGGTGGGTCAGGAGAAGGTGTCTCACAATTAGGGAGATTACACAACAGGTCTATAACATGACGTCCTGGATGTACATTTAGGGTATTGTGGTTGTCTTCTGATGAGGCCTGTGCAATATCTTCTTCTACTTTATAACTTAGTGAGGATATGCAGTTTCCTTCAGAGATCCAGGGGAATTTTTCTGTTAAAATTAAAAATGTTTTAATGATTTTTTTTTTTTTCAAATTACAAAAGGGAAATATTTTAAACATTCCTTTTAGGGGGAAAACTCCTGCATTTTATTAAGTTATTTTGGGCAAAGCCAGAGATGGATCAAGCAGGACCACTTATCATGACCACTTCCTAATTCTGATGTCATGTAGCTCATGTAGGCTTGCTAGGTATGTAAGGTGTGATAGGCTGTCTGCACACATATGCCACACTGCTATTATGAATAAAAGGGGCGAGTTGCAAAAAAGGTAGATTATTGACTTTCACATATTGTGATCTGTTTGCAGCTGTGGTGGGGAAAGTGTATAGTGAGTGGAGAAATAAGACATGGACAGTGGAGAGATCCACACACCATTAAGGTAAACGTTGGCTATTAAGGTGCATGAGTGCGAAGAGACATATTACATAGGAGCAGCTCACCCCCAAATTACCTAGGGTTTTTTTAGCAAACGGGGGGGTCTAAACAAATACCTAAACACTCAAGCGTATAGGACCCCGCAGCAGACGGATGTCACTGCACCTCTGATAACCCTACTGTGTATGGGGCCCAGAGCAGATGGATGTCACCTCTGCCAACCCTACTGTGTATGGGGTCCCCAGAGCAGACATATGTCACTGCACCTCTGCTAACCCTACTTTGTATGGGGCTCAGAGCAGACAGATGTCACTGTACCTCTGCTAACCCTACTGTGTATGGGGCCCCAGAGCAGACATATGTCACTGCACCTCTGCTAACCCTACTGTGTATGGGGCCCCAGAGCAGACGGATGTCATTGCACCTATGCTAACCCTACTGTGTATGGGGCCCGGAGCAGACGGATGTCACCGCACCTCTGCTAACCCTACTGTGTATTGGGCCCTGGAGCAGACGCATGTCACTGTGTTGTGAAATGTATTAGGTGAAATATCTATTTCATCCACAAGATGGATCCTGTGTCTGGGCACACCCCGTTTGTGTCAAGGAAAATAATTTGGAGAACGAAGATGGCCGCTGATGCTAACTATTTTGTCTAGTTTAAACAAAGAGAGGTTAGGCAATAAAACTATACCTGATAAGGGGAAAGAATACAAAATAGTGGATTTATGTCACATGTTGTCTATGAAATTTTTGCACATGGCACGTATAAGCCGTCTATATAACTTATGCTGCACACTAAAGATACACAAATAGCGCACTGGACTGGAGGCTGTCAGTTTGGGATTTCTTTCTCTGACACGTGTCATTCAGTACACTGATTTGACCCCCTACTAGGACACCGTGCTCCTTTGCGTTTCTGTCTAAAACAACTGCACCTCTGCTAACCCTTCTGCAGATGAGGCTCTGGAGCAGAAATATGTCCCCGTACCTATAATAACTAAGCTACATCAGCAGGAAGAGCTTCAGTTATCCTGGCAGTATCAGAATTGGTGGGTTGTGTCTCTGATGACATAATCTCCAAAAAATTGGGAATCTCGCAAGAGAACAAAGAGTGACTTTTGATCACTATATTTTACTATTTTGCAATTGGAAACTTTAAACTCTATCAGTTCTCTATCTATTAAACACTAAAACGTAAAAATTTTATTATATCTAACTCTTAACCTCTATGCACACTATTTAAAAACCTGATCTCTATCCTCATCATTTAACCCTTTTTGCTTCTGAAAGAGGGAATAACTCCCTTTCTATCATCAAGTCTGGTGGAACCCCACCTATTAACAGGAGAGCCTGATATCTATAGCAAAGTACTAGCTTCAGTAAGGGTGTAGTGCATTGGCACGGGCCGTACGGTAAGATGGGGCGCAAGCCTGTTATGGAGATGGTGAATTTGACTGAAGGTTGTTGGCTCATGAGAGCATGTTGGCAGCTTTAGCAGGACATGTTATGAGTGTGCACGCGCGGAAGGGAGATGGGTTTTATGTGGATTCTCTGATGGCTAATTGGTGAGCACCTGAATGGGGTGTTTACCTAACATGATATAAAAGGAAGTGATCTCAGACCACATGTGATCGGACCTCTAAGCCTTGGTAAAGCCAGGTTAGCTGGCGAAACATGTCGGCGAGGTCAGATATGATGTTTTAAATTGTGATCTCTCACCTCTGTCTACAAGTGTCACCTGCTGCAGACGGTGTCACAAGGGGGCCTTATTTGTTCTGTGTCCATGAGATTAGGGACGACTGCCCAAGTAGTTGGCTTGGGATCCCTTACTGAAGCTGAGTACTTTAGCTATAGATATATGGCCTTCCTGTTAATAGGTTGGGGTTCCATCCACCATGACTTGATGATATGAAAGGGAGTTATTCCCCTGCTTTCAGTAAGCAAAAAGGGTTAAATGAGAGATAGAGATCATGGTTTTTAAATAGTTGTGGTATAGGGAACAGATAACGCACAAAACCCCTATCCATAAACTAAGAAGACCAACGTCACCTCCCCAGCACTTCGAAACCAGATTAGTGCCTCAGCCAACAAAGTACCAAGCATAGAGTCACTGAAGAGAACCCGTATTCTGCATATCACACAAGGGAATGGATAGGAGCATTTGGCTTTTAAGAAAAGAAAAGCCAACGAGAGAATAAACACCCTGCAATCATTGCTGTGGAAAACAACACAGCAAGTGGTGTGCAGCTCTCCCCCCGATACAGTCTGGGGAAGGTGTTGTCAGATGTTCACTGGGCCAATCATATCACTGGTGCAAGACATCCTCGACTGTTAACCATTTAAGTACACTCCATCGTTGCAGATCAAGTACACCTATACAGGTGATAGGTCTCTCCTGTGTTCTCCTGGGCAGTTTAGAACTTCCACCAACACAATTGTCGATATGTCCGATGGCAAGAACCATCTGGAAGAGCAGGACCCGAGACTTTCCATTTCTACCCCTGCCCCTGTTATTTCTACAGATCACTATTGACATGTGTGGTGGGGGCCCCTGATGGTGATGTTTGGTTCTACGGCCCTCTAGGGCAGCTGTGGGTGCAGGTCAGCTCCAGATCTCTGTGACAACCTACAAGGACCTTTATGGAGTCACTGCGTAACGCCGTTGTACTCGCTGCTTTCCTGTGCCGTCAAACAACGTCTCGCTGGAGATAAGATGGGACTTCACTGTGTTAAATCTCAGTTACTTTCATCTCTTACAGTGAGAACCTGCCTGTGTGGACTGGCAGCCTAATAAATCCTTGTATAAACGCTGTAACGTATCAGTGACACAGTCCAGGATTCTGCTCTAACACTCACTCATCACTTTAATCACATAAAACCTGGACTTGATATATAGATTTGAGACGCTACAACCTTGTCTGACCAATCAGGTCTGTCCTCTTCCACACATCTGGCCCGTTCAATTACCAATGGGGCAGCACTATTAATACGAGTCGACCATCATTTTGTTAGTGACAATCTGCATCAAGGCTAATAACCGAGATCATCATGAGAACAAAGTGCACATCTCTCAGCTGATCTCATGGACGGGAACTTATGAGGTCTGTACGGGCCTACGGCCTGCAGTCACCATAGGTCTCCCATGTTATAGAGCATCCTCTAGGATGTGGTGGAAGGACAGAGCGAGTTTTTCCCATCAGAACTGTAATAAAAGGTTTCCAGGACCTTGTTTGTATCCAATTCAACTAAGAATTCGCGCTGTTCTAGGGAATAGGTGGGCCCTATGAATTGATGCCCCTGAGAGCAGATCCCCAACTCCAGCCTCAGAAACACTGCAATGTGTCCATAATATATAGAAGGGAATCACTTCCCTCTCAGATTCTATTTAACTCCTTCACAAATTCTGACCTTAAGGATGAAATTGGAATTTTCTTTTTTATGCCTCCAGAAAACTCTATTATGTGATCCCTGACTGTGGGGCTTAAAGTAGTGGATCTACTAAGTGTCCTCAGATCCTGGCTGTCAGTGCGATGTTCATCACAGCAGGTGAACCCCAAAATCAGATCCTAAGACTCATAAGTTACGGCAGGACCCATAGAATGCCTTGGAGAAGAAGTCCACCTCCTCAGATGCCCCACGGCAGGGTATATCAACAGGATCCCTGAAAGAAACCTCTGAATTCATTACTACTACACCTGTGTCACATCTTCTAGGATCTCCTCCTTCACGTCACTCTATCACTCATGACATCCTCGCTCACGTCGCTCCAATCATCTTCTCTTTTTGTCTTCAGCCTTGGATCCACTTTAGTATCAGTCAGATCTTCACCCTTATTGACATATGGACAATCAGTACAGCCAGAGAGATCAACATAAGAGACCCCCTGCCAAATATCTATGAGCCCATCTGTGACTGCAAGGACCGTCCACAACCCCGTATACAGATTGTGTAAAGGGCTCATCCAACCTGGAGGATTCCCTGGGGACGTCCCATCTCTTCTGGCTTCATCTTCAACCTTAATATCAATCATATTTTCCCCCCGAAAGAGACAAAACCAGTGAAATAAGTGCAGGTTGTTCCATTCTGGTCATATTTAGAGGAGACTTCAGCTCCCTCTACCTGATGATTCTCTGGGACATGTTACCCTCTGACTGTCCTGGGAATACAAGAGGGACGGGACATCTCTCTCCTGAGATTTCTCCTACTGAGGCACAACTGTAGGGAGCACACAGTGACGGATACATGAGCTGTGGTATATCTGTCTATATATCATATTCGTCTCATCAACTTCAATCCTATGAGAAGATGAGGCAGAGAGAGAGAGACTAGTTTCTGGGTGACAACACTCTCTGCTGGGTCTCATCTCCTCTCCAACTCACCATGTGATGTACAGCAGCCGGTGGGATATCCTCCATCATGACCGACCTGGTACAGATCCCTGTGTCCTTCAATGTACTCCCACTCCTCCATGGAGGACTAAGACAGCGACATCCTGACACCTTACAGGAACCTGACAACACAAGGATCCATCATCTCATCCAGTTAACCCATCATCCCCTTTGTTAAGTATAGGTGTCCCAGCATTCCCCTCACCTCACATCATCCACACCCATCATCCCATTTGTTATTGTATATCTGTCCCAGCATTCCCCTCACCTCTTCACATCCAGACCCATCCACGACTGTGTTTATGTATAAAGTCCCAGCATTCCCCCTCACCTCTCATCATCCGACCCATCATCACCTGTTTTATGTATAAAGTCACCACATTCCCATCACCTCCAGCAGTCACCATCCAGACCCACTCATCCCCGCCTGCGTTAATGTATAATATCCGCAGCCATTCTCTCACTCTCCAGTCAGCAGCTTCAGTGTCCTGGTATTCCAAGGTCTAGGGATCTTCTGATCAGGCTGAATGAGGTGGAGGCATCGGGCTCTGGGTGCTGCCCATCCTCACTTACACACCTACGGGGGGCCACACCCTGCAGGCAATCCCCAGACGACTTCTTCACTACTTGTGTAATCTGTGTATGGGGAGCACACTGAATCATCTACATAGATTCGTAAGAACCCCTCACCTTTCCCATCATTCACCTGTTACTGATAGAGATGATAAGCGAGGTCATGTGAGACTTCACTCATCCAGTTAACCAAGTTAATGATCTCCAGGGTGAGGTCTAATATCCTGGGGGCCCTGAGGTCGTCCGTCCTTGTCCCTCCTTGGGGGTGACAATGATGAAAAGTGCCCGCATTGTCTTTAGCTGTGAAAGTCCTGGCCCTGATGTAACCCTGAAGAAGACAGGAGGATTGAGAGGCAAGAACACACTCTATTATACACCTCTATTCTGTACAAAAAATAATAAATTACACTGTCTCTTACAGGCATAAAATCTATATAGGGATCAACTATAAACACATTAGTTAACTCCAAGTCAATCCGACTATCTGAGAATCGATCTTTCCAGTTATGATAACAACACGATATGTGAATCAACTTTCTCCTGAGCTGTTTGTGCAAATGGACAGATGATTACAACAGGTAGACGAATGATCAGGCAAGTTATCAAAACAAACCCCGCCTAGAAAGGAACGTAGTTTCATGGCAGGTGGTTACCACAGACCCATTTCCTCTGGTACTCATCCTTATCTTTGGTGCACTTTTGCATTATTGGTCATTGCTCTCGTGACCCCTAGAGGTAGCATGAGGCGTTATCATACAACCACAGAAGTTGCTCAGCTGTATGGCAGACTGCATCCGGGGGGTGTGGGGGCGTCCAGAATGGGCCATCAATTTCGAAGCTTGTGGCAAGAAGTCTTAGCGGTTGTCTGTCAGGGACAGTGTCCAGAGCATTGGAGCAGCATACCAGAACAGAACCATCCGTCCAGGGAACAGCTCAGTTAGATGAGTGGGAGGGGTCATGGAGGAACTGTGGTAGCAATGCCAGAAGCCCTGCAATAATGACTTCCAGCAGCATTACATATCCATGGTGTCTGATCAAACTGTCAGAAACAGACTCCATGAGGGAGGCATGAAGGGCCCCGGTGTCCACAAGTGGTGTTGTGCTTACAACCCAACACCGTTCAGGGCGATTGGCATTTGCCAGATAACACCAAGATTGGCAGATCCAATCCATTAGGGGCCCTGTTTACTTCATGGATGAGAGCAGGTTCACACTGAGCAGATGTGACAAAGTCTGGAGGCGCCGTGGAGAATGTTCTGGCTGCCTGCAACATCGCTCCAGCTTGAGCGGTTTGGTAGTGCGTCAGTAAGGGGGTGGGGCTGGCACAGCACTCCATGTGCCTGGCCAGGGGTGGCCCTGAATGCCAATTAAGCTAGTACTGAGATCCTCAGACTCACTGTGAGACCATTTGCAGGTGACATTGGCCCTGTTCCTTCTGATGCAGGACAATGTGGTGAAGTGTGATCACAGTTCCTGCAGGAAATAGACGCCATTGATCTAGTCGACTTGATCCCTTCCCCAGATGTGAATTCAATCGACCCAAGTCTGGTACTCTGTCTAGTTCCATCCACTAACGGCCACAGTGTGCACCACAGACTGTCCAGAAGGGAACTTAAATCTAGGTCTGGGAGGAGAACCTTCAGAACATCCATCGCTGCCTCATCAGGAGAATGCCCAGGTCTTGTAGGGAGTTCATCAGGGGGGGGGGGGTGGTCGTGTAGATTTTTTTTATATTGTTTTTATTTAAATTAGCGCGTGGAGCCAACCCACACTACTGAGCCTCATCAAGAAGAATGCCCAGTGTTGTAGTGAGTCATACAGGCACATGGAGGCCACACACACTACTGAGCCTCATCTGGAGAATGCCCAGGTGTATGTAGGGGAGGTCATACAGGCACATGGGAGGCCACAACACACTACTGAGGAGCCTAAACAGGAGAATGCCCAGGGTATTGTAGGAGGCCAAACAGGCACATGGAGGCCACACACACTACTGACCTCATCAGGAGAATGCCCAGGTAATTGTAGGGAGTCATACAGCACATGGAGGCCACACCATCTACTGAGCCTCATCAGGAGATTACGCCCAGGTGTTGTAGGGAGGTTCATACAGTCACATGGAGGCCACACACACACTACTGAGCGACCTCATCAGGAGAATGCCCAGTATTGTAGTTTATGCCATACAGCAGTGTGGAGGCCACACACTACTCGAGCCACCTCATTTACCAGGTCTTCCGCGCAATCGTATCTATCACAGAGTAAATTACACCAGAGTCACCATTATAGTAAATATTGTATTTCCTAGCACTTTTCCTAGAGGGACATTGCACTGAAGATAGGACACACTGTGATACAATTTGATAGTAATCAAGTTGCATGGCTTTTTATCACAGGATAAATTTGGTGGCCCTCAAAATAACTCAACACTACACAGCGATCAATGTCTAAACCATTGGCAACAAAATGAAGACACAATTTGGCCATTTTTCTCTCGCATGGTGTCATGTGACCTGTTAGTGTTACAAGTTCTCTGGTGTCAATGGAGAGCAGGTGTGTTTAAATTGGTGTAAACCGGCTCTCATCAACACTCTCCCATACTAGTAACTTTGGAAGTTCAACATGGTGCCTCATGGTATAGAACTGCCTTGGGATCTAAAAAAAAAGTGACTCTGCAAAAGATGGCCCGAGGTTAAAAAAAAGGGCCACTCCCTACACTGAGCTGCACAGGGTGGCCAAGACCTACAGGGGTTTAAAAGACGGGTCCACTCAGAACAGACCCACCATGTTGACTAAAGAATTTGAGTGCACTGCTCAGTGTCATGCATTGCCCAGGGGTTTAGAGGGGGGGGCTCAGCCATTCAGTGCCAACCAAAACTTACACTCATTGGTGTGCAGGGCTGGTCCAAGAAAGGAAGCCTCTTCTAATGTTCACAAAAAAGCGCAAACATTTGCTGAAAAAAACAAACTAAGGACAGGTTTTACTGAACCATGTTCGTGTCTGATGAGACCAAATAAACTTTTTTGGGTTCGGGGGTTTTAAGCGTGTTTGGGGGCCCCCAGTGAGGAAACAAAACAAGTGTGTCTGCCTACAAGTCAGGCATGGAGTTGGGATGTCATTTTTTGGGGTGTATAGTGCTGCCAGCTGTGGGCCCTAATTCTTGCACAAACCATGAGCCTTCATACTGAAGCGAGCTGACCCCTTTTCCCTTCGGGCGCAGGGCAGTATTCCACTATGATAAAACCCCAAACCCCCCAAGACCACCACTGCCTATAGAGAAAAAGGGGTAAAGGTGCGGGACGGGCCCAAGCACTCCAACCAAAACCCTTTTGAGCATCTTGGGGCCTCCTCAAATGGAAGGTGGAGGACCACAAGTCTCTAAAAACCACCAGCTCCGTGATGTCCAATGGGGAAAGGAAAGGTTTTCCATGGCTGCAACGTATAAACTCTATTGACTCCACCCCAAGGTTAAGGGTGCCGGGAAATAATGGGGGCCTGACAAAATAACACATTTTGGGCACAATTTTTTCTTTTTTCACTGATGGGTAACTTACTTTTATTGGGGGTTTAGAATTGTTGGTTGTGTTTGATTTATTTTTTGCATCCCCTTTTCTATTGAATTATAAACCAGCACCCCCCCTCCCATGCAAAAAGGGCGGGTTGTCTTATCAGTATTTTTTTTTTTTTCAGTCTCGCCTTTAAAAATATTGGCTTTTTTGCAACTGGTCCTATCCAATTGCTTTTTTTTTTTCATTTTCCCTCCTTTTGGTTGGGTGTGGGGGCCCACTGCTCATTTGTTTTCTGCACCTTTTACATCTCTCCCAATAGCACTGGGTTTTATCCCTCCTACTGGGATTAGTCCACTTCCACCATAGCTTTAAATATACCCCCCTTTTTTTCCATTTTGGGGCACCCCAAATTTAACTGCTATACAAAAGGGGTCACTGACTATTTACACTGCATCAAAGCACAACCCCCAGTTTTGTCCCTGAAAAGAAACAAATACAATATTACAAAAAAGTGAGGGACATACGATTTTTTGGTATATATTAACCCCCCCCCACTCATTTCTTTTGAACTTTTGGACCGATACTAGAAGAACTATTTTTGGGTGGGACTGAATTTACTTTTATGGGGGCTCCCGCGCTCCCAATTACACAAATCTATTCTGCATTTGGAGCACAGCTTTTCCAGTTGTCCCTTTTCTGGCAGATAATTACAGGGGGCAGATATGGGGACCACGGTTTTTTCATTGGGGGCCTGAAGATAACTAGACCAATCTGTACAAGAAAAAAGGGAGGAAAGGGCTCACCAGACTCATTTTGATACAAAACCCAGGAACATAAATGTACTTACAACATGATCACTCCCAACCCTTTTTAGACAAATAACCCAAATTGGGAATAAATTTTTAAAAAGGAGGGGTCATTAAAATTTGGGGGTGGCCCCAAATTTGTAGGCCAGAAAGATAAACGTCAGGAAACCCCGTAGATTCTTCAGATTGGGGCTGTAAAGGGTTAGTCTAGTCACCGGGTTAAGTTAAAATGCTGTCAGAAATCCAGGTATTTTTAACATCATTGTCCCCGGTTTTTGGGTTGGGTTTTGGAAAAAAAAGTGGCCCATTTTTGGATTTTTGCCCCCAGTACAAACATGCATAGAATCCACTAGAAGTAAACATGAACTGTATCCGCGAGGCCGGGGGTTCAAAAATCTACAATAACAATCTGTGCGCGGGGCTACAGCTTGGGTTTTGTATTGCGTCATGGGCCTGGTTTCGATGAATTTTTTGGATTCTAAAAACTGAATCTGCCGATCATCCAACCAGAAAAGGCAGGGGAACATGCCTTAAAAATTTCTTAATACCAAAAAATTCCCGGGCTTTCTTTCACAATTGTACATCAATTTTAAAAAACGTACATTCAAATTCCTGTGAAGGGCACAAAATTTAACTTCACCCCTTCCCAACAGCTGGCATAATTTTTGCTCTGCATTTTTTCCCCCCGCCTTTCAAAACCATAACTTTATTCTTATCCCATAAACGCATGTGAATAAACTTACCGCGCCCTTTTTTGGGGGTTTATTTGAGACCCCCGGACAAAAACCCCCCGGGACCTGGGGGGCCCAAACTAAGCCGCCCCCCGGGGGGCCTCCAGTGCAGCGGGGGCCCTTATTCCCCCGGAGCCCCACTGCCTGCCTGTATGGCGTACGCTCCCCCCCCCCATCACTCCCCACCTGAGGCCTCCACTGGCAACCCCAACATGCCCTTCCCCCCAACGAGCTTCATGTAGTGGGAGGCATTCGGAGGGACTTCGCCTTCCCCCCCCCGGGGTTCTGGG